>JAOUQZ010000025.1:4389182-4403858 GCA_028564935.1 Neosilurus hyrtlii | reverse complement strand
AGCTCCGGGTGATGGTGTAAGATGTGGGCTCGGGGATTTGAAGTGTTCCCGAAATACTTGACTTTTATTTTGCACATGTCATGTCAAGCTCCTTCTTACCCAGAAAATCCGAAGTGCAAGAATTTTCCTTTAGCGAAGACGGTGCTGGCTGTATTTCTTTTTCCTCATGCATGTCAAAGCTAGGATAAAAGCTACTGTGTTTCCCCGATAATAAGACACTGTCTTTTTTTTTTTTTGGTTCAAAAAACACCATAGGGCTTATTTTAGGGGTAGGTCTTATTTTAATTAACAATAACAGCAATTTCAACAAACAGGTGAGTGTGATCACAAAACTCTGCCTAGATAATTGGCAGATGATAGAAGATAATGCTGGTAAATAAAATGATGACCGTTATGCTCCCCAGTCCTGCTTTTATCCCATCATGGCCCTCAGTCTTGCTGTACCATACTTTATTTACCGTTTTTTTCCCCTTAACTTCCTCTTTTTCCGTCTCTCCTCCGCAGCGCTGCTGTAAATGGTGCTGACGTGCATTCATTCACAGAAAATGAGGGGAGGGTGTGAAAAAAATATGGTTTTAGCTAGGTCTTATTTTCGGGGTAGAGCTTATTTTGGACCGTTCTGCAGAAGAAAGGTCCAAAATAAGCCATACCCCAAAAATAAGACCTAGATATAGTCCTAGTGTGGAATGTTTTATTTATTATTATTAGTATTATTTTAATAAAAAAAATTATATATTTTTTTTTCAATGAAGGTCTTTAACGTAGTATCAAGTTGTGTGCGGGTGGAAATCGAAGGTGTCAAGAAGGTCTACAACTCAGGGCAAGCGTTCATGACACCTTGTGGTAAGGAACTAAGAAAAATAATGAATTCATTAATTAAATTGTTTATTTACTTCACTGATTTTTTTTTTTGTTTGTTGTCCCTTCATTAGGCCAATCCTACAGCATTCATAACATGTCACAGGAACCTGCTGTTTTGTGGTATAACAGGATGTTACCAAATCACATGACGAAGTGACTGACTGAAGAAGCACCACTGCATTAAAGCTTGTCCTTTGGTACCACTGTTATCCCAATTTTGTAATATGATGTAAATATATAGTTTTTTTTTTTATTCGTATTAACTGGGAAAAGACTCAAAAGCTTAGTATATGCTTTTAAATACAGTTTTACTCCTCATCTGTTTTTTTGCTTGTACATATCAATGGTACACCGTTACAAATTGAAAAGATGATATGATGTTTTTACTTGTTATTTAAGGTGTTGTGTCTTGTTTTTAATATAAGGTGTAAATTTAAATGAAGTGTCCCTTCAAAATTCAAATAAATCGACTTCCCAGTAGGTGGCATTGTATCATAATACAAATGTCACCATTAGTCCTTGGTATTTAAAAAAAATAAAATAAACAAATCTGAAATTCTGGGTATTTGGTGAATGGCTAATGTACGGTGAAGGAATCCTGATTACACGCAGCCTCTTGCCGATTCGTTTAGCATATGAACACTTATTAGTATTCATCTCTAACAATGCACCAGTGATGAATCGGTGTTAAAATGTGTTCTGTTAGAAGTGATTGAAACACTGCAGTCTGCTTTGTGTGCTTGGGAACTGGGCGTCTGTTCCATCGACCGTACATTATTGGTTAGTCTCAAAGTCAAAGAAATGTGGCTTTTAAAAATCTCCTAGCATGATGACTTTATGCACATTCATGACGCTTCGATTAAGACGTTGTATGCATTTACTGCTGTTTGTGTTCAATAGTAATATACAGATGTGTTGTAACACTTCTTTATATATACAGAGACATTCAGTACTGTTATGGTCAGCTAAATTCAGCACTCTGTTTATGCTGAAGTTAAGCATGCTTAGGGATTGTATATGCTGTTCACAAGTGTTACGACAAACGTTGAAAAGACTGCTGAACCTAACAGTGGACAGATGTAAGAGAGAAATGCATTATGGGACTTCAGTTCAGGTAAGCACCATATCTCAGTATTCATTTCATAAGTTTAAAAGTGGGATGTGAAGAGAAAAAAACCCCTCATATTTAACCTGGTTTTACATTGTTGCTATTGTAGATATACAATCCCCACCACTTTTTCATTTGTGGTGTTATAATCAAGGGATAAAACTGTTGAGGTTGTGCTGTTAAGGGAAAATAAAAACAAATTTGAAATTTGAATTTGTTGAGGGAAAATAAAAACCAAGAATTGTGAAATTGATTATTTTCCTATAATGTGACACCCCAAGGTGTTTTATTCCTTCAGTATTTTTTAATTCTTTTTTAGCTGCATCCTTGATGTTAGACTTGCTTGTCACTTGAATTGTTTCACTTCATTTTTCTCTCCTTTGGCATTAAAAAGGCAACAAAATGATGATAAAAAATTATCAAGACAGCACAAAACCATCTGTCCTGAAGCAAAAGTTCCTGCTGTTACTTAAAAGTAACAGTTTTGCTGCGCACACTGCAGATCTAATTCCAGAAATATATAAATATCTTTCCACGAAACAATAGCAAAAAATGCATCTAATTCCACCTCTTTTCCTTGTGACGTGTTTACCATGCAAGTCTTCTGTGTTGTTACTATTAGAAACAATAGCATATTAGAGCAAACACTTTCCTATACAGGCTTAGACTTAACTTTATTGATCCCTTTGGGATGACTCCCTCAGGGAAATTAAAATTTCCAGCAAAACATAAGAAAAGCAGTGCACAGATAGAAAAAAGCAGCACACAGATAAAAAATAAACAGTAAACACTTAGCTAATATAAAAAACATTAAAATTATGTATAAATTAATTAATATAAGTAAATATAAAGAACTGACTATAGCTTGTATAGAATATAATTTGAAAAAAAATTATTGCACTATAGATGAGAATGAGGTTATATACACCATAGAGTGAGGTTATTACACCATAGAATAAAGTTATTGCACAAGTAAATGTGAATGTAAATGGCTACCCCACTTCTCTACTGTTCTCTGTACTCTATGTCCTCCTCTCCCTAAGTGAGGAGTTGTAGAGTTTGATGGCTTGATGGACAAAGGTGTTCTTAAGCCTGTTGGTCCGGCACTTGGGAAGGAGCCGTCTTTCACTGAACAGGCTCCTCTGGTTGCAGATGACGGCGTGCAGAGGGTGGCTGGCATTGTCCATAATATCCAGCAGTTTGTTCAGAGTCCTCAACTCTGCCACCGTCACTACAGAGTCCAGTTTCATGCCAACCACAGAGCTAGCCCGCCTGATCAGTTTATCCAGTCTGGATGTGTCCTTCTTGGATATGCTTCCCCTCCAGCACACCACAGTGTAAAAGAGGATGCTGGCAACTACAGACTGGTAAAACATCCGCAGAAGTTTGCTGCAGATGTTGAAGGACCGCAGTCTCCTTATACATCGATCAGCCATAACATTGAAAACATTAAGACCACTGTTTTTGTGAATGTGATCTGTTGATCATGATTTTTGTCTATTCCTGAACAGCTATAATTTACTTTTTTTTTAAAGCAAAATTAAATTTTTACAATAAAATTAATTATTCCACTTTACCAGTAATAATTATTATTGTTACTGTACAATAGTCTGTGTAACTCACCTGGGATCAAAAACAGTGGCCAGTATGCAAAGTGGCTAAAATGTTTCTGAACCCTCTTTGAACTGCCTTCAGTAGTGGGTTTTTTTTCTTTTCTCTTTTTTTTTTCTCCTGTCAGTCTGCTTTTCTCTTCAAAAGCTGTTTTAGTGATTTGATGGATGGAATGAAACTAATTCTGCTAGCTTAAGGTTTAGCCGCTTTTCATTTTTTAGCTTCAAGTGTCTAAATTAGTTGTTCCGAATGTTTTCATGGTGCTTTCCCATGGTTTACTTTGGCCTTAAATGAGTTACAAATTGGGAGCTTTATGTCTTCTTTGCTCACGGTGAAAAACTTCCATGTTAGCCTCTATAAGCATGCATGTGAGTAACATGATTACCTGCACAGGACGCATACAGGCTATCTCAGAATCGGAAATGTGTGAGACTGCTTGGCCAGTCGCCACTCAGTGCTGGGCACAACCAAATCTGGTCTCTAGGCGGTTTCTCTGTTTCTAGTTGGAGAGTAGTGGACAGATCAGCTTTAGAGGATTGAGCCTTATGGACCAATTCTTTAATGTCAACCATAAATTTTTAATCAAATTAAGATCCAGACTGTTTTTCAGGCCTTGTCATTATGGTCATCTGCCATTTTGAAGAAAATCTTTCACACTCTTTGCACCATGGAAAAATGTGTCATCTACCTGAATACTGACATCAAACCTACATTCTATTAATAGAATAAGAAAAGTTCCTAAATGTAAATGTACACCTGTACACTGACTGCTGAGTAAATGATGGCCATCTCCCCTGGTCCTGAATATCGCATTAATTGACTCATCCACACTCTACAATCCCTTTCCTTTTTTTATTTTTTTATTTTTATCTGTCTGTCTGTCTATCTATCTATCTATCTATCTATCGTCACACATTGTGACTCCTGTTTTTGCTCATTTGGTTTTTATTTGGGGGGGTGGGTTCTATTTTCAAGGCATGTTGCTTTGTGTTTGTATCGTTTTTATCCTGTTGCTTTGATCCTGGGTTGACTCATATGTTTCCTTTCTCATTCAGTTTGCACTTGCAAACTTAGCTGACTGGTAATCACATTTTTCCAAGGCAGTGGTGGCCCGGTTGTAGGTTACTGGCTTGCTGATCTGAAGGTCGGGGGTTCAGGCCCCACTATCACTGGGTTGTCACTGCTGTCCCCCAAGTGCAGCTAACTGGGTTATCAAAGGCCAGCCATGCCTCTCACTGTAAAAGAACAATTGCTGTCGTTGCCGTCAGCGTGTTTCTGCCCTGCGATGGCCTGACGAGCTGTCCATTCTGCCCTCGCCTAGAGTTTGCTGAGATGGGTGTCCGCCTCCTCGCGACCCTAATGAGGATTAAGCGCTTCAGAAAATGAACAATGAAATGAATATTTTTCCAAACTCTGCGTTGGATTTTCTTCTTGAAAGAGTCTTATGATCCTTTTCATTGTTTCAACTGACAACTCTCTTGCTTGGGCCATGTTTCCTTTTAATTAGCCAAATCCAAAAGCTCATTAAGAGCTACAAATACTTTTTTAATTGTAGATTATTTTGCAATTTTAAACTTATTTGTATATATATGAGTCAAAAGTTTTGCCACAAAGTAATAAAGCTGGGTGAACATCCTCTCAGTGCAATGATTCCTTAATTTTTTGCTAAAAGGTTGTAAAGTTTGAATATTGTTATGTTATGGGTTAACCCTTTTGATCAACCATGCATTGTTTCACATTCTAGCATTTATTGCGTTGAGTAGCAGAAAGATCGCAGCAGCCTGTCATTGATGTTTTCTCTTTTATCTTGAAGCCTTTCTGGGTTTTAGAGACAGCTAAGCTTAGAAAAGATCAGAGCAGAAGAAGGAATGGATAAATCTCCTCACTAACGTGAGTGCCAACTGGCTGCCTGGAGTCAGATATCGAGTAGACTGAGTGCTTTTTTTTTTAAACTCTTGAGTTTCTGTCTCCTGCCAGTCTGCATATTTCTAGTTCCAGTAAAAACAACTAACCTTTGAACCTCGTTTGTTAACTCAATCAATGGAGTATGGAGTATTCCAAAGGTTATGTTGGAAATACTTCAGTAAAAATAATAAATAAATCAGGTGACCTTTCTGGGCTTGCATACTCAACTACCTGTAACTCTTGTCATCTCATTATTTCTGGCTTTTACATTCATCTGGTATGAATATAAATGGCATATCTGTTTTCAGGGAATAGTTTTGCTTGTCTGTAAGAGAGCACTTGATCTGTTGATTAAGGACTCTGTGGTCAGCGAAAAGAATATAATTCAGGAGATCGATTACCTGACGAAAACCAATTCCTCCTCTTCTTAGAGGTAAACCAAAACAACATAATGCATTAGGTTATACACTGCTGGCAGCACTGATTAGTGTGTTCTCTCATTTTCAGAGAATGCAGAGGGTGGGAGTTCAGTGTGGATGAAAGCAGTGGGAGCGGAGGATGAGAAAGTGGCTTAGCGAGGCAGGCAAGAGGTAAAAAAAAAAAAACATACTATCTCAAAAAAAAAAGATGCTTCGTGTCTTTATCCACCAGCATATTTTCCTGTCCATTTCTTCATGAGATCAAACCCAGGTATTTAAGCAATAACACAAGTGGATATAATTTCATCCCGAGCTGAAACTGAAGTTTGACAAAAATTTGCAGTCATGCTGTGAAATTGAGGGCCATGTGACAAAAATGTAACAAGACAAAAGAAGACAATGTTTTGTGACATTTTAAATGTAGCACGGGAGCCGCACGGTGGCGCAGTTGGCATGTCCGCCTTACAGCAAGAAGGTCCTGGGTTTGATTCCCGGGCTCTGGCAGTTTCTGTGTGGAGTTTGCATGTTTTCCCCATGATTGCATTGGTTTCCTACGCACAGTTTCCAACATGCACAGTGGGCTAATTGGCTGTTCCAAATTGCCCCTAGGTGAGAGTGTGAATGGTCTGTGTGTGTGTGTGTTGCCCTGCGATGGCCTGGCAAGTTGTCCATGGTCTACCCAGAGTTGACTGAGATGGGCGCCAGTCTCCTCATGACGCCATGTAAGATTAGAAAAGGAATAATTGGTGCATGCAAATTGTTTAGGGTTTGTTAACATCAGCAGTATTGCTCTATTTAGGGCTAATAAAAAGTTCAGTATGAGACAGGTGAGAGTTCTGCACTATATGGCCAAAAGTTTGTGGACCCCTCATCCTCACACCCATATGTGTTTGTTAAACATCCTATTCTAGATTTAGTCACCCTTTTGCTGTTATAATAAACTGCTTCTTAGAAGGCTAGATTTTGAAATGCCGTTGACTGTATTTGTGTAAGTTCACCAATAAGTTGTGTTCCAATTTATCCCAAAGATGTTCAGTCAGGGCTCTGTTCAGGAATTCTCCTACTCTGAATTTGGTACACCACATCTTTATGGAATATGCTTTGTGCACTGGGGTATTGTCATGCTGGCTTAAGCCTATGAAATGCAGCTGGTGGTGGTGTCATCTGCAAATTTGATGACAGTGTTGGAGCTGTGTGTAGGTGAACAGGGTATACAGCAGGGGCTGAGCACTCATCTCTGGGGGGGAATGGTGCTGAGTGTCAGTGTGGAGGACGTCACACTGCCTATCCGCAAAACCCGTGGTCTGTTCGTTAAAATGTCCAGGATCCAGTTGCATACAGAGACACTGATGCATAGATCCCAGAGTTTCATGACAAGCCTGGATAGAATTATGGTGTTGACAGCCGAGCTGTAGTCAATAAACGGCATCCGCACATAAGTGTTCTTGTGATCCAGGTGTGAGGGGGCAGTGTGCAGAGCCAACGCTATTGCATCTTCCATGGGGAAACCCAGAATTCCACAGGGGGGAATCATCTTTGAAATTGAAAGCTTTAAACCGACTTGAGTATTCAAAAGTATTTCCTTAATGTGTTGGATGTATACGGTGGTGGGTTGCTAAAGTAGTAAAATGAGATTTATTGTGAATCATCATTCCTGCAGAAGGTAAAAAAGAGAAAAATAATAAATAGCATTTCAGAGCTTTTAAGAGGGGCTTTGAAGGTCACAATGCAAATGTAAGAAGTTTAAAAAAAAAAGTGTTTTTTTTTTTCCGCTGTACATTTTTTAAGTATGAAGGTTCAGTTTCGGTAATACTTGCATGAAGTAAAATTGTCCTGAAATAATACAAAGTAAAAAAGTGTTGTACAATTAAACAAGTATTATACCATCCCTGCCAAATACTGACAGCTTAGAAAAGAATAATGGTATATAGTTCCTTAGGAAAAAAGACTACAGTGGAGTTATTGATCGTATCTCTTACTTTCCTTATACTTGAGAATTTTCTTTGTGTCAGTGAAAAGTATCAGGAAGCAAGATTAGAAGGTTTCAGTTTGTGTTGGCTCTTGGTCTATAAATTCCTGCCATCATTTTTACAAAGTAGCAGCACTTTGACATCCCCAAGTGTAAATGTTATCATATGAAACTGACCTTGACTGAAGTGTGCATTATTGTTTACCTTCAGCCCAAAAGCCTCAGCCTACAGCTTGGCCTGTAGTTTAGTCTGCCTGGAACTCATTAAAAGCACATTAGCTACATAAAGAGCTTTATTTTAAAAAATAGAGCTTACTTAAATATATATCAGATGTAAACAACACAGCTGAGAACAAACAAAGGAAATGGTCAGGCCCTTTATGTAAATGGAGTTCATTTGTTCCAGTGCTTAAAGCTCTTCCCATAGCCGTGGTGAGAACTTCAAAGTAAATCTGTTTCTCACATAAATAAATGACTTACAAGCATTCAGGCTGCCTTTAACAGCATAATATTCTTTATTACATCACCATGTCCAAATGTCTCATGCAGATTTTGTAACACTTGCACGGCTTTGGATGCCATCTGTTATGAAGAACTGATCGTTTTGTGTCCAAAGCCTCTGTAAATCGTACTCGTTTTATGGTGTTCTCGTACTAGAGCTGGCATGAATGTAAATATGGAAGTTTTGAAGGTTGTATGTGATGGTAATGATGTGCAAGCTCAATGATACCGTGTCTTTTTAATAAGGTCTTACTACTTAGCAAGGTGTGTTGTACATAACCAGTAACTAATTAAAGCTGGTTTATATTAGTCTTACATGCACAATTTTACATTTGTTGGGATTAGTCCATAGTTTGTTATTTTACCACTTAATAAATGACACAAATTTTGGGAATTATGAAAAGTAGACATTTAAGACTGTCATTAAAGCAGGCAATGAAAAAGGGCTTGTTTGTCCCAAGGCACTGTAGCAAATATCGCCTCTGTTGTTCAGGATCATTAAAATCACAAACAGCAGTGAGTGGAGGGGGGGATACTATCTCCGAGCTTGTTTGGACTGGATGCTTTTCTTCTGGCCTTTGGCAGGATTTCTAAGAAGCATGAAAGAGCACTGGGTCTATTTGTTAACCTAAGACCCTGTATTGCACATGCATAATAAATGTTTTTTTTCTAGGAATAATCATCTTCCATGTGTTCTGATATGCTCCTCATTGTTCCATTATTAACGCTGTGCTATAGGTGATGCTCCGGAAGGAAAGTAAGTTTTTGGGCTAATCTCTGTTTTTCCAAGACTCCAAGTGACAATTGATTTCCTATATCTGTCAGCATCAAGCTGCTGCTCAGAACCAGTATGAACGTCACGCTCCTTCTTGCACTTGCTTGTTAACGGCAAACGGAAACAGGCATTGCATGTCAGAATCTCTCCGAGCTGTTAACAAGTAATTTCTGCCGCACCTCCTGATAAATTGGTTCTGGAACCGTGTTTAGATTGTTATTGTGTTTGATGCCAGACAAGCACTTAGAGTTTGATAATGGCCACTCGAGATTTGTTCGCTTTCTTGTGTGCTGTGATGTGCTGAGGGTGATGAGACGTCCGACTTGAGCTGTCACTTTCATTTGCAAGGCTCCAACTGTGGATCCTGAGCACTTGGCGGACAGATGTAGTGTCCGCTTCACTAGCTCCATTGAATCAGGCGTCTGCTGTGATGTATGCCTAGCCACAGGGGCAGCTCTAAACGAGCATGTGCACAGCAGATCCTCAGGTGGGAGGAAGTCGGGTCCAGAATGTACAAACACTCAATTATAGATTGGAGATGTCTTTGGAAATCAGAGTAGCTCACTATAACAGCTCTTTTCAGTTTTCTATATTGAACTCAACGATCTTTGGACTGGGTCCATTTTTGCACCAACATTCGATTTGATTTTAGAGTTATATTGAACCATATTGCTTTTCATTTAACCACATCTAGCGACCAATAGCACAGTGAAAACCACAGCTTTCATTATATGTGCCTGTATGGCTTACACGGAGTATGAGCTATGTGCGCACATCCTTTCTTTAGAAACACTTGGTGATTGGTGAAATGTTTAATTATTATTAGGAGGAAAAATAGCTTTTTTTAAATTACTAAAGCTAGAAAACTACCATTCATTTACATTTAATCATTCAGCAAAGGGATTTCCAAATGAAGAACAACATTCTGATACATATTCATATACAGAACATCTTTGTGTGTGTGTGTGTGTGTCTGTAGCCAATCCTAAACTCTGTGGCATATCTCCTGTATAACAAACTGTGAGACTGAAGGTGGCACATGTTTCCCTTGTTAAGCAAACTCGCACATTTTTTATTTTTTTTTCAAATGCCACACGTCTCATGATAGAGCAGCACTACGTGACCTGCCAGACACATTGCTCATTATACAGCCATCTTATAAGACTAGAATCAGACCTGGCATCCAGCAGGAGCTTATTTATAGACTTTTTTTCACACCAACAATGAAACCTGGGGCATTTGTACTGTCAATTAATAGAATCATTACCTGTTATTATTACTGTTGTTGTTGTTACTAGTATAAGCACAAAATCACACTAATGCAAACTGGTTTGTGCCTTCTTCAGGACATAGAGACACAGAGAGATGTTGTCTTTGTGTTTGACTGTCTGTTTATTCTCCACAGAAGTCAGTATGTGTTGGTGTGATTTTATTGACATTGAGTGATTTGAGGAATTCTAGGAGCACTTTTATCTCTCTTGTGTACATATACTGTAATCTAGCAAAATTAAATGTATATGGAGGCCCAACATCTTTATAATTTGCAGATAAACAGTACACTCAGTTCTCAGCAAATTTGCTCGTGTTTTGATTGGAGGACGCTACATAACATAAGATGTCAATTATAAACTACTTATTAACCATGCGCAAGGTCTGTGCAGACAAATCTCAGCCCTTGGTCTTTAGTTCAGACTGAGCCACATGCTACTGGAAAAAGACAAAATGTTGAGATTTCTCTGTACAGGCTGAACAAACAAGTTTAATAATTAATTTCTTTTACAACATTTTACTGTAATGGCATTATTTTTTTCAGCTGCTATTACTTTTCCATTCATTTTTATTTTGTCAATCCCCAAACTGCCCGCTTCTGAACATCTGTGAGTGCTTTTGTAATTTTCGGCTTGTTTCCCTTTCCATGCCGAAAAAAGTTTTCCAATGAGCAGCAAGTACCTCACAGAAGTATATTCTGTAATTTTTTTTTTCTTGCCAATAATACACAATGCTTCTCTGGAAGCTGCTAAAGAGCTAAACAGAGCAGCAAGCTAAAGCCTAACCCGCCAGTTGGAATTACCATACTGTATGTATAATAACATAATGTATGCTATTGTACTGTGGCAGAATCAGTGGTATCATAACCTTATAAATCACAAATGCGATTGTTTCATGTGGACGCCTGGGGACGGGATGAAGTTCAGTTAACCCATCTGCCGATGATTTCATTTATTTGCTTTATTATTTAACACAAAACTTAGCTATTTTGGTGATGTTGCTTAAGGTGTATTAATGTCACAGTGTTGTGATGCTAAATAATGGGTTAAGTAATGTCAGTTAAAGGAACATTGATCTTACACACTTTGTATCATAAATTAATCAAACTCAATGGGATGATCACTCTTCCTGACATTGTTAGAGCTGTTTACTGAAGAAGCCATGTTCATGATGTGAAACAGTGATCTAATTCCCCGAAAACATGATATCCAATGTCTCCCCCAATCTGAATTTATATTGACTTTATAATGAAAGTAATAGGTGATTGCTTGCTTAGAAAGTTTCCCTGAAGATGTCCAGTATACCCAGTCATACTATCTCTCACTTCTTTTTTTTTCTGCAGTGTTTAATTTGTCCCTGGTCTCATTTAATTCCACTGACAAGTTCAATCAAGGGTTTCAATTAACAGACTTTTAAAGGAACTAATTAAAAAGCGATAGGGTGTACAGCTGAGGACTGATAACTTTAAAGACTGCAAAAAGGCAGCAACCAGAAAGAATAAACCTTTTTTAAACCCAGACATCCATACCACACAAATCTCTTTAATGGTGGCATTTGTAACTTTTACAGCTGTATACTACCTTTGAGGTAATATTACAATCACTAAGAGATAATTGATGAGATATTTTTCTTAACTCCTTTTTTTGAAACTTGCTTAGAAAAAGAAGAAAGAAAGAAAATGGATGGAAGTGGGCCAGAAAAGTGTAAACAGATGAAATGATATGAAAAATTGTCTGAGTGGATTACAAGTAGGGTATTAAATGTATATTACAATTTTTCTTCCACTGTTCAATTTCAGTGATCAGTGGAGGTTCAGATTCCATGGTTCAACATGTTTTGCATTTGGTGAATCTTTGTAGCACAAATTTTCAGCTAGACATTTCCACTTGCTGAATTGCTTAATTTATTATATATATTTCCGTAGAACAGTGCTCAATACATTGAAGTAGAGCTAAATATATTGTATGTGGGAAAAAATAACAGTACTACAATTTCATCCCGACAAGCCTGTTTCGTGGTTCATCAGGGGATATAATTTAATCCCTGCCACCTGATGATATCGCTCGGTGTGCCTCTAATTAGTCAAAGTAACACAATAGTAAGGAGACAGAGAAGCACATTAGGAGAGGATAATACTGCTGGACTCTGACGATATCTACTGGTTAAAATGAATTGAATTTTTAAAAAACAAATACTTACATCTATGGCATTTGGCAGACACCCTTATCCAGAGTGACTTATATATATTATTATCACACAACTGATCAATTGGCCCAACGGTGACAGCTTGGTGGCAGTGGTTCTTAAACACCCAATCTTCAGATCAGAAAGACAGAGTTTTAACCACTGAGCCATCTCGGCCCGCTAAAAGTGAAGCTCCATTATTTTTTAACCTAGGCATTATTTTTCCTAGTAAAAACTGAGACCCAAAAATACCCAGGTTAAAAATACTAAAGTATTCATTCATTCTCAATACCACTTATTAGGGTTGCAGTTAAACTGGGACTAATCCCAGCTGACTTCAGGTAAGCAGTAGGATACACCCTGAACAGGTTGCCAGTCTGTTGCAGGGCCATTTACACTCACATTCACAACTACAGACTATGTAGAGTAGCAAGCTGACCCAATATCCATGTCTTTGGTCTGGGGGAAACTGAAGCAAGCACATGAAGAACATCCAAACTCCACACAGAAAGTTTCAAGCCCAGGACTTTCTTGCTGTGAGTTGAACATGGATAACTCTGCCCCACCATACTTTCTATAACTGACATTTTCTGTCAGGAGTTTTATTTCGCTGTTTATAATATTGCATGCTTTCATTTATGACATTGCTTTCATTTCAATACCATCAGGGTTGCAGGGAGTCTTAAGCCTATCTCAGCCTATTCTGGATGAAGGTGGGGTACAACATGGACAGCTCGCCAAGCCCAGAACTCAGGACCTTCTTGCTTTGAGGTGTACATGCTAACCACTACTCCACCCTGCCACCCTCAGCATAGTTATACCCTCATTCATTCATTATTCATTCATTCTCTGAACTGCTTATACCTAATTAGGATGGCGGGGAGGCTGGCACCCATCTCAGCTGACTCTGGGCGAGGGCGGGGTACACCCTGGACAGCTTGCCAGGCCATCGCAGAGTTATACCCTCATGTAAGCTATATTTTATTTAATAAATAATTTAGAGTAGCTTTGTGATGGCCTGGCGAGCTGCCCAGGCTGTACCCCTCCTTCACCCAGAGTTGTCTAAGATGGGCACCAGCTTCTACACGACCCTAATTAGGATTAAGCGTCTTAGAAAATGAACGAATGAATGAAATTAGAGTAAGATAACATAAATCAGCATAAAATGTAAGTAACTCAACTTTTTGTCAGGCAGTGGTGCTGCAGTAAGTATAAACACACTCATCACTTGTTTTGTTTGTTTTTTGTTTTGTTTTTCCCTATTTTGTTCTTCCCTAATTTTTAGTCATATCCAATTCCCACCCCTTAAGTGTTGCCTCCCTATTGCATACAGCCACTGCCAACCAGAGAGGGGCTTAAGCATATACATACCCCCTCCGTGACATGCGGTGCTGCCACCTGTCTCTTTACTCTCTGAACTGCTGCGCATGCATATTTTGAGGCGGCCCTATCCTCCGCTTTGTATGAATGAGCTCACAAATGCCCATCGATTGGCTGGTGATCACTGTGAGTGACAGGGGAGTGTATGCCAGCCTTCAATCCTGTGAGAGCTCAGCCAATTAGCTCCCATGGACTCCCAGTCGCAAATGACTTCAGCATCACCCTGGATTCGAACTTACGATCTCCAAGTTGATAGTCACGCACCTTGCCACTCGGGAGCCCACTTTTTTTAAAGCCAAAACAAATAAAGCACAAAAATTTTGGAGTGCTGGAAGAAATTTTTGTGACCAAATGTATATTCTGATTAACACAGGCACGTTATACACCATATACACATTCGAAAAGGAGGCCAGGCAGGGGTATACTTTGAAAAATGTCAGACAGGGGAAACAGTTCATTCATTCATTCATTTTCTGAACCGCTTATTTCTAATAAGGGTCGCGGGGAGGCTGGCGCCCATCTCAGCCAACTGCAGGTGAGGGCAGAGTACACCCTGGACAGCTCGCCAGGCCTTCGCAGGGCAGAAACACGCTGACAGCTATGCAGCTACTCTTGACAAAAATCAGCAATGGTTTTTTTACATGCCTCTCACCATAGACAGTGAGAGACATGGCCGGCATTTGATAACCCAGTT
>JAOUQZ010000025.1:4372683-4382778 GCA_028564935.1 Neosilurus hyrtlii | reverse complement strand
TGATGTGTTTTGGAGCTTGTAATGAAGTTCCTATGCAGGGTTAATATATTTTGGACGTTTTATTGAGGTTCCTCTGCTGGGTTCATGTTTTGGTGCTTGAGATGAGGTTCCTCTGCAGGGTTGATGTGTTTTGTAGCTTGTAATGAAGTTCCTATGCAGGGTTAATATATTTTGGACGTTTTAATGAGGTTCCTCTGCAGGGTTGATGTGTTTTGGAGCTTGAAATGAGGATTGATGTGTTTTGGAGCTTGAAATGAGGTTCCTCTGTAGGATTGATGTGTTTTGGAGCTTAAAATGAGGTTCCTCTGCAGGGTTGATGTGTTTTGGAGCTTGAAATGAGGTTCCTCTGCAGGGTTGATGTGTCTTGGACCTTGAAATGAGGCTCCTCTGCAGGATTGATGTGTTTTGGAGCTTGAAATGAGGTTCCTCTGCCGGGTTGATGTGTTTTGGAGCTTGAAATAAGGTTCCTCTGCAGGGTTGATGTGTTTTGGAGCTTGTAATAATGTAGCATTGGGAGTTATGAAATGTTGTGTATCTGTAGTGTTGGCTTTACTACGGTACTTATGTATCATGTATCTTTACAAGAAATAGAGTAGAATAACTGTCAAACTAAGTAATCAATGCCATTATCTAAATTAAACCTTCAAGACAGACTGCTATATCACCTTTTACATTTTTAAGTGATGGATTAAAATTTAAGTTCCTTGTCAGGGATGCTCGGTTTAGGAGTTTGACAGTCTAGGGGAGCCTCAACGCTGAACACTTTAAATTATTTTGTTTACCCCCATTAATCTGGAACCCACCAGACAACTCTCCTGTATCATACAACAACCACCAGGGAGGGTGAAGGCTAGCTAATGCATCCTTCAAGCTTTTTCAACTCCTGATCATGTTGATAGGGCAGCATATAAGACATGAAGGAAAGCTCTGTTTAAGCCTCTGAGCTTACAGGTTGGCTACCATTTCTCTGATTGACAGGAGAGAGGGAACATCATCCCTCACACACATGAGAATATATATTTTTTCCTCGTTAGACCGCCAGCTGTGGCATCATCAGGGCTAATGCATTTGTGTTGTGTCCCTCAGGAGCCACAGTTAGTTGCTACTTGAGGTCGGTAAAGCCTCTGTCTTACATAGCTGGAATTAATTCAGTGTAGGTGACTTTGTGCCTTCAGGGTGTCAACCAGCATTTTGCCATAAGTCTTCCAGATACCTCTGTTGGAATTCTCAAGAGCTGGGGAGTTACCTTGTGAACTGGTACGCAGAATAGCAGCTACAGTTCTCATGTATCAACCAGCAGTGTGTGACTCCCGGTAGATTGGATCCAATTGGATTGGGACCTCAGGGAAAACTTCTGCAAGCTTTTATCTCTGAGTTGGCTTGAGAACATTTGTGGATACTTAAAGGGGCTGTGTCATGGTAACTGTACATGCACATGTACACTCTGTTTTTTTTGTTTTGTTTTGTTTTTTTTACAGGTGCAAATTTGTAAACCAGCACATGTCAAACCACTTTTATCATTTATAATTAATCGAAACATTGTTTGCAGTTTGACCTTAACTTAAGAATTTTGAGCTTAATATTTAGTGTGAAAAACTGCAGCAATTATCATCCATTCATTTTATAAGCCGCTTAATCTTAATTAGGGTCGCGGGGAGGCTGGCGACCATCTCAGTCGACTCTGGGCGAGGGCGGGGTACACCCTGGACAGCTTGCCAGGCCATTGCAGAGCAACACACACACAACCATTCACACCCACACTAGGGGCTATTTGGAACAGCCAATTAGCCGACTGCGCATGACAACTTATGTTATAAGTTTCTCTTATCATGTTTTGTATTTGCTTGCGCTTTGTAGGGCACAACTTAGCCATGTATTCTGTTACGCTGAAATTCAACTAAGAACCATATGAATTAAACATACACTTACCTCTTCTGCCTGGTGATAACAGCTTGCAGCCACTGCCATGGTGCTATCCTCCTCTTCCGCATGTATTCTAAACTGAAAGTGTCAAAAAGGCAATTGAATGCCACTAACCTTTGAAAATAATAAAAAAAATTTACCTCTGATTTCTTGTGACGTGATGAACAATTTACAAAGTACAGACTATGCGCAATAAGGCTGGGCTGAAAAAAATAAAGTGAATGAGCAAATTAATGAAATGAATGATTTATTTAGATCACATTTTATCAATATCAAAGTTGAGAACATATGACACATTGATTCGTATTGTTGCCTATTAAAGCTGTGGGATGACTCCACCTCCTGAATTCCATTCTGAATTTTCACTCAATCTCACTCATTTGCCAAACCACTTAATCCTACTAGAGTTGTGGGGAGGCTAGAGCCTTTCTCAGCCAACATTGGGCCAAGGTGGGTTACACCCTGAACAGTTTGCCAGAATGCTGCAGGGCCAACATGCAAACTCCGCACAGAAACACCCTCTCCATGTCCGGGATTCACACCCAGGACCTTCTTGCTGTGAGGTAGAGTGCTAAACATTACACTACCAGACTGCCCTTTGTTTATTGTTGGAAGTTCTTTATAAATTCTTTTATATATTCTACAGACATATTGCAAATATGTTGAACTGATATTACATCATGGTGAGTCTAAATAAATCAGATATGAATAAGGGTAAAAGAAACTGTAGTTCCCTGATATAATGTCTTACATGTCATAAGCATGTGATGACACTTTAATTATCATTGTTATTCTGCACTTATATTGCAAATTAAAAAGAATGTGGCTCATATAAAGGTGTATAATTATCTACTTCACTAAAGATTCTTTTTATCCATTAGAGCTCATATCTACCAGATACACAGTATACCACAAACTTGTTGAATTTGTCTGAATCTGATTGGTCAGAAAGTGTTGATAAATTTTCTATAACGACAGCTCTGACAGTAGTGCACTCATTATTTTCCTTCACATTGCAAGATTTTCATTTTTGCCTCAGATCATATTGGCTTAAAAGGTTGGACACATACCGATCTCACTTACAAACACAATGTCACTTCCTGTAGATTAGCTAATTTAAACAAACATCAGTAATTGACATTCCACAGCTTGACAGCTGGTAGCCATGGACCTCTCACCATGCCGAAATGTCTCAAAACGTTTCCCTAAAGAAAAGAGCACTGTCTAGCCCTGTAGATCATCCATATGCATATGAGCTAGGTGACATGACATTTAAGTGATTTATAACAACATACACTTTATAGCTAAAGAAGGCTGGGTTGGGGATGACGAGTAAAATGGCAGCATGAAAGTCAGGTTTGAAATAAGACTGTCATACATATAACCTGCAAATATTGGAATGTAGAAGTAGTTCAGAATTGACATGTGACATTTACTGTCCCAAAACACAATCTTTCTAAAAGCTTTTTCTTGGCCTGGCATCAACTGTATATGATATGGAAGAATCAAACTTTTCAGAGAGCTGAGTCCTTAATGTAAGTTCAATTTCAGTGTGGAATTGAAAAGAAATTGCCAGCACACACTATGTGTAAAGCTAAAGGAAAATCCTGCTTTATGATATTTTTGATTTGCTAGAAGAATTTGACCAGTAGGTATTTAAAACCTGCAACCCGTAAACAAATCCACCCATGTCTAAGCTAATTGTCACATGGAAATAATGGCCAAAATGCTCAGCTTAAGATCAACTCCACCATGATGTCATGATGTCTTGGTAAGGAATTGTCCCTTATTTCAATCACCCTATGTTGCATTTTATTATATTCCTTCCTCTGTGATGATAAAATGGGTGATAGTTTTCAATTTGTTCTTCCAGTTCTTGTTCCTCACATTAGCTTTTAATTGCTTTCCGGTTTAGGTTTAATGGAGTGCAAATTATACATAAGTGAAAAATTTTTTTGTTATCTTATAAAGCATAATGCATTTTCTTTCTCAGTAGATGATGCTTTGAAAGCGTGTCAATTATGAGGATGACAATTTAGCAGCACTTCTAACATATATTAGGTGCAGCTTGTATAACAGAAAAACTTACAATCTAAGGCCACTAAAGGGTTTTATTTTCATGTCATTTCAACATAAAACTGCAGTTTTGTATTGTTGATGTTCTCATAGGACACTCATGATTACGAACTTGACTGAATATAGCATAATGGGAGTTTTTTTTTTTTTAAATCAGTGAATTCAGGTAGTATATGGGATATTTGGATTTTCTCAAGAAGATAAAGCAGTTATATTTCATATAGAGCAACAGAATAGCAAGCGATACAAATGCAGCAGTAAACAAGTTATCCACATAATAAGCTATGTCACTAGCACAACAGCTTCAGGAAATATGACAATGTTCCATTTGGGGTTAGCAAACCCTAAAAATCTGTGCTGTGTCCTTGAAATTTTTTTAAGCATTGCCTTTAGACAGCAGATTTTCTGCTCTGATGCAGCAGATGACTCACTGGGACTGAAACCCAACTGTGAGTTTTTCATTCCCAGAAAAACCCTTTTGTGTGACAAATCTCTTCTTTCAGCTTGTGGTACGAAGGACTTCCAGTCATTTTTTATTGTTATTGGTGCATTAATTTTCACTCTCACTGAGGCCAACTGAATTTGATTTGAAGTGAAATTTAAGATGCCAATGTCATGCCATGTCATGTGGGAGCATCGATCTGAGGTGTACGAAGACTTTGCAGTTGAATTCTGAGTGTGGAATCTCGTTATCAAATCCTAGCTGCACGTTAAAAAAAAAAAAAGAAAAGAAAACATTGTTTTCCCTGCTATCTGTACCATAATATTGGTATTGTAATCACAAGCTTTTATGAGTCAGTTTGTCACACAAAATCCAGACCACATTCGTTCATGGATTTTCACCAGATTTGGTGAGGCAACTGCTCTACATGAATCCCTAAGCTGATTTAATTTTAGATTGTGTGGGTCAAAGGTCAAGGTCAGAGCAAGGTCACAAACTTTTAGAGATAGAAATTTCCCATGTTAATTTGAATTTGCTTAAATCGCAAAAACAAAGTTACATAGATATGCTAAAACTTACATGTCATAAAATGATCACATGGGTAATTAAAAACAGCACCCACATAGAGATATGCTGCCCCACATGCTGCATTATCTATGCTTTCTTGCAGAGTTAACTTGCACCCTCTAGTTGCACAAAGTTTTCTTAGTTATTGTAGCTTACAAGAAGCCACACCAACTACGCTTGCAAATCTATTGACCTCAGTGTGAGAAATGTGCATGAAAAGAACACCCAACAATATTTTGGGGAATATTGACGATGTTGAATTGTTGGCTTATTTTTGCCCAAAATACTCCTCAATTTTAAACTCAACACTGCCACTGTTTTTGTGAGGTAGAAAGATAAAGGTGTAATTCTCATCAAGAAATCTTGCAAAAGTGGTAAAGTTGTTGGCTCTTCAAATTGTCCTTGAACAGCACTCAGTTTATCAAGAGCAGACCTAATAGACCGACAGCTTGGAAAACTATTGGGTTGATGCAAACTCTTCTGTTAGCACAACCCCAGCATTATGTTATTTATGGGCCTGCAAACAGCAAGCTTTTTTTGGTCGATCCTAAAGATTGCCTTCTCAAAGTATATACGCTTACACTTCTGAAATATCAGTGAAAAACATTTTCTTGTCTACAGTAATTGCAGAAAAATGTAGCTCACTCTCAGCCTGAGGTCTCACACAATCCCTGCCATCTTATTATCTATAAAAGGCAACTGTGGTTAAAATGTTAGGAAGCGTTTCTAATTGGCTGATCCGGAGGGTTAAATGTTATCTAAAGAGAGATCTCAACAGCAGGTGGTGAAATATTAATGTGATGTGATTCCTTCAACCTTTATCACATCACTCTCAATCTTTTTTTCAAGGATTTGAAAGCTTATTTAAAAGGCATAAAAATGGGTTGCTTTTTAAGTGTGCAGGCTGTTCATACCCTACTGCTGGCTGCATGTTCTCTCAATCCCACGAAGCCTTCTCTCATGAACCTCAGAGTTATACAGACCTGACCATATCCAACCTTTAGCAAACCTGGGGTGGTAATACAGATCAGAGTCATCTCAGATCTCCACAATCTGGAGGTTTTATGATGAGCAGAATGTCAAACATTTAATCTCATTGAAAAGCAGGACAGACATTTCAAAGGATTCTAAGTACTATATTACACAATGTAAAGCAGAGAATGACTTTAAAGCTCAGGAGGGATCAAAAAAGCTTTGCCCTACTGTGTAACGAAAATTCAAGATCAAATAGATAAGGTGAAAGTGGGCTCTTGATCATTTGCAGTCGGGGTCTTTTAAAGTGTGGGAAATCCCTGAATGACTGCTGGAGCCTACATAACAAAATGTTTGTATGCAGAAATGGTTTTACACTTTAAACCTGCATGACCATCAGCATTGCTCTAAAGGTAATGCTTGATTTATCTTTTTTTTAAGCCTCCACCAATCCCTGGCAGAGGAATTGTAATCACTGGGGTTTGTTGGTCTGGCTGTTTGTTTGTTTGCTGAACAAAATTCACCAAACTTGGTGGGAGCACCACCCCACCTGGGTCCCAGAGATAATTTGATTTTGGCACGTCTAGGTCAGGGCTATTCAATTAATTTGGAATGGTGGTCGGATCATTAAAAGAATACCAAATTATCATCATCCTTCCCCACCAAAATCACTGCTCACGAGCCACTGCTATCTAAAACATTTACCATCAATCCCAGAGCAGGGAGGTATTCTCTACCATGTGCATCCATATAAATGCCAGCATAGATGTTTATCACAAGTCTACAGTTGTAAAAGGTTGACTGTTGACTGTGTTTGGGCCTCTAGAGTTTATAACACTTATCATGTTAATTTCATGACACAAATGGCAATAAAACCAACAGAAGAAATCACAAACATGGAATCACTCTCTTTCTACGGCTGGTCAAAATATAAGTATAGGTCACTCACTCACTCATTCATTTACTGAAGTGCTTAATTCTACTAGGCTTGAGGCTGGCGCCTATCTCAGCCCACACTGAGTGAAGACGGGGTACACCGTGATCAGCTCACACACAAACCTTTTCACTTACACCTAGTGGCAATTTGGGACTATTAACCTACTGTGCATATCTTTGGAGTGAGGGAGGAAACCCACACAAGCATGAGGAGAACAACCAAACTTCTCAAGGAAACGCCTGAGCCAGGGACTCGCACCTAGGACCTTCTTGCTGTGAGGCGGATGTGTTTGAACGCACCTTGATAATTAAGTCCTTTGCACTGCAATCAAAGGACTTACTTCCAAACACTGCTAAGTCTAGTTTAAAAAAAATTAAATTAACTGAAAATTTTTTGTTCATCGTAATGACTAATATCAGGACCCAAGTTCTTCAACCTATATATTCTCAGATAAATAGAGATAAATAAAAAAAATCGGTGTGTCAATGTGTCTTACAAAAACATCTTTTTTGCATCTTTATTTTTAACATTAAAGGTCCACTCTGCAGGATTTCGGGGGGAGTGGTGTACAGTGGTGTAGTAGTTAGCATGTCCACCTCACAGCAAGAGGGTCCTGGGTATGAGCCCAACGTTTCTGTGTGGAGTTTGCATATTTTCCCATTCTTGCGTGGGGGTTCCCCCAGGCACTCCGCTTTCCTCCTATGGTCCAAAGACATGCACAGAATGCTAATTATCTTTTCCAAATTGATCCTAGGTGTGAGTGAATGATTCTGTGTGTGTTGCCGTGATGGTCTGGTGAGATGTTCAGGGTGTACCCTCCCTTAGCCCACTGTTGGTTGAGATAGGCACCAGTCTCCCTGCGACCCCAGTAGGATTAAGTGGTTTGGCAAATGAGTAAGTGAGTGAGTACTTAGGATAATGAGGGGTTTAATATCAGTATAAATACTAGTAGATCTACTATATTCATGTTTGTTTCTATTGGTGTATAACTGTAACTACAAATCATTTGATGCTCATTATGAAATGTGCTTGTGAGCTTAAAAAGAGCTGTTTATACCTATGAAGAGAGCAATGTCAACTTTATTTATAACAACAAAGTTGCACCAGTGTTGTACAATAGCAAACCAACTCAGAAAGATAAAACATACTAAGACAACAGTGTGCAAATAATTAAAATAAGTAAAAAAACAAACAAACAAAAAATATTAGAAGCAACCAATAAGAACCAGTGATAAAATAATCAATAATATAGTTAAAACAAAAGTTAAATCCAGGCATCAAGCTTTACCCAGACTGAAAGCCAAAAAGAACAAGTTCTCTTCCATGGATCCATCATGTTCATTGCTAGAGTAGCCTTGGAAAAACCTCCAGTGAAGAACGCATAGTTTCATGTTTATACAAATGACAATGTAAATCCAGAAAATAGTATTGGAAGAGGGACGTAGAACAAGAAGGAAATACAAAGAAGAGGCGTTTGTTGGTGCTTGCTAACCTAAATTTAGAACAATTAAGGACCATACGACTTATTTGGAAGTACACTATGGGCACGTTATGTCCTAATACAAGCTTGATTTTATCATCATGGCACGTGTGATACTATAGGCTTCAGTGATACTGACAATTATTACACTGCTGCATGTTCACATTATTGGGGATTAATTTTAAAGATACTATGCATGATCTGAACTGTGAGAGTACACATATTCTATCAGAACACAAATATATCAGGATATGAAAATGAATATCAGATCATTCCACCTTAGCACAAATACCGGGTTATCCCCCCTAAAACCCCACATTTCAAATAAATTCATAAAAATAATGAAGCTTACATGTGAAAATTCATTCAATACAGTTTTTATTCAACATCATTTGCACACATGAAACTTAGTGAGACACGAGAGGTGGTGCTAAGGTCTGTTGGTAGGCCAGCCCCAACTTGAACACCTTGAGCTTGAAGAACTCAATGTGTGGTTTCAGCAAGATGGAGCTACAGCACACACAGAAGATCCCTCCGCTTGGAGATCATTGGAAATGCTGAGGGAAATGTTTGGATAGCCCGTTTCCCTGACCTCGCCCCTTTTGTTTTTCTGTGGGGCTACCTTAAATCACTAATCTACACTCATTAACCCCAAACTCTTGAAGCTCTTAAAGTTGCTATTCAGCAGGAGATCGCTGCTGTTCCACCCGACATGCCAGTCATGTCAGCCTTCAGAAAACGCCTCCAAGCATGTATAGATGATGACAGCTACCATTTGGAGGATGATCATCTTTAAAACATGATTAATATGAACTGTACTGAATGAAGTTTCATGTGTGCAAATAGTAATTTGATTATCTTTAATGTTTTTTTTTTTCAGTTAGAGAATGATTATTTGAATGGTGGGTAAATATTTATTGTGCTAAAGTGACCCTTGCAGGTTTTGGAAACAAGCCCATCAATTTGAATGATAGTAAGCAAACAGTTAGATGAGACTTGTTCAGCTGTCTTAATGCAGAAATGTCCATTTGCTTCTGGCTGTCCTTTTTAAAGTGCAGTTAGCACTGGCACAGTAGGAACAAGTGCAGCTTCCTGTCCTGCATGGTTAATAATGCCTCCTGTGTGGCCCGCCATTCCTCTGTCACATTTGTGTAAATAAACCCACTTTATTATGGTTACCTGATTGGCTTCCAAGCTCAAAATCGTGTGAGTCTACTGCAAATAAAATGGCTGCCAGATATAGGCATTACAGACATCCTGTGTGAGTGCCGCAGTTGATTCCTGGAGGATGAAATTGCTGTGTGTGTGTGTATGTGTGTGTGTGTGTGTGTGTGTGTGTGTGTGTATTTTACTTTGGTGTGTGTTTACCAAAATGATGGATACTTGTGTCTTAAGGGCAGTTGAGCAACAGCTATTCTCTGTTTTGTAAAATAAATAAAATAATAATAAAAACATCCAGTGCAGGTGAATTTTTGTTTATAAGGCAGTGGTCTCAGAAGTGTTAAAAGCTATTAAAGGCTGATGGATCATTTAAAGAGTAGCCTAAAGAGCTGTGCATTCAAGCTATTTTTCTTTAAGAGTAGCAATTCTGGCTCTAGCTTATGAAGCAAAGCAAGACTACTAGTTTGTGTGTGTGTGTGTGTGTGTGTGTGTGTGTGTGTGTGTGTGTGTGTGTGTGTGTGTGTGTGTGTGTGTGTG
>JAOUQZ010000025.1:4359655-4372583 GCA_028564935.1 Neosilurus hyrtlii | reverse complement strand
GTGTGTGTGTGTGTGTGTGTGTGTGTGTGTGTGTGTGTGTGTGTGTGTGTGTGTGTGTGTGTGTGTGTGTGAATGGCATATTTTCACTAAAACTTCCCACACACACATAAACAGTTCATGAAGTTTGCCGAACTGAACACATAAGTCTTGGGATTCTGTCCTTTGTAACAGTAAGATGATTATTGTGAGCTGAATCAGGATGTTGATGTTATATCATGTCTATTTTTGGGTCATTCTCATGAAAATGTATAATTTCTAATTGCACCTTCCCAAGGAATTATTTTCACACGAATACTTGCAAAATATCTACAAATAAACACTATGGTACAGAGTATATTTGTGGAAAGTTTTGAAGCTTCAGCTTTTTTGAAACATAAATGACAGCAATATTAATACAGGATTTTAACAGCGTTAGAGACAAAGTTCTCAGGGACATAACTTCACATGCTCGAAACGCCAAAATGTATTAATTTTCTGTCTTTAACTTTCTGTCCACACACAAAGGTACATTTATATCAGAACAGTTCTGGGCAAATCCAATTTAAAACCTGGAGAACTGATGCTAATGTAGTGACAACGGTATTGGGGACACAGCACATTATTAATTTAGCATTTGTGCACATCACTACAGTTAAGATAGGTGTTGCTTTTTTTTTTTTACATACATACATTTGGGTGTGATTATATCATGTGATTAGAAAAAAACTGGAATCTTTTTTAAAAATAATTGGTTATAAAAAGAGTGGGACATAAAATATGCATTTCTATGAGAATGACCCTTTTAGTACATCATCCTGATTTCTCTCAGAATGCAGAAGAATATTTTAATAATGGATCTTAGTAAAGTGGCATTTTCCAAAATAGGCTGCTATGATTTCTATGCACCGCTTGATGCAGACTAAAACATGACATTAATGTATGCACAAACTAGTAGTATCATCCTGCACCTGCACCATTTCCCACGTGGCATGAATATGTTATTGGAAGCAGTTTTCCCTCTTCCTTCCAAAGAGGCAGATGTAATTTCTCAGCGATTAGTGAGACACCGAGTTGAAAAACCCAGCCAAATCCTTCAAGGTGTGGAGAAACTGATTGGCTGTTTACTATAGTGTCTGTTACAAAACCCCCAATAATTCTGAGCATATTTGATTTTTTTCATATATTCATGCATTTTCAGTAAGCATTTTATCCTAGGTCATGGTGATTCCCACAAACACAGGGCATGAAGTGGGAATACACTCTGAATGGGATGCAGTCACAGAGACATCCATAACAATCACAGCTCATACTGAGGGGAGCCTGCAGGAAACTGGTTCTTTCTGGTTGTTTAGTTGGATGTCTGGGAGGTCACATGGGACATTCACAGGACGTGACATTCAGAAGAGTGATTTATGAGGTAAGACCTTATTTTAATCTGTGACAAAGAATATAGTTAGAATATAGTTTGCAAATGCTAATTAATACTAGCTTGATTATACTGAAGCTAACATGAGTAATGATAACAGCTATTTTTTAGTGGGTCGGTAAGGCAGCTAGTTTAGAGAAATTAACATTGCAAGCTTTCCTGGCACATTTCAGATTTACAGTACAGCAACAGTCAAGCACAGTTGCCCATGCACTTCAAAGTAAATTGTTAATCAACAGTTTATAATTGATCAATCAATTTTTTTGTGGCTAACTTTATCATATCTGAACAGAAAGCTATTTCTTATTGATATATAGAACACAGGAACATTGCGATCTGATTGGTTCGCGATCTCAAAATAATGGACATTATCCACCTGCAAAGTTTGGGATAATAAACAGTGGGGGGGGGGGACATGCTTTGTGACAGTAACTGATTCTGAAATCCCAAAAATTAAACATAACAGCTAACCCAACCCAAAAACAAACTTTAAATAGATTTCAAAAGATGTGCATGTGACCAGGGAGGAAAAGTTTCCAGAGGAACCCACAAAAACATGAGGAGAACCTGCAAACTCCACACAGAAACACCCCCCCAAGCCCGGTACTCAAACCTAGCGCCTTCTTACTTTTGAGGCAGATGTGGTAACCACTACACCACTGTGCCAGAGGATGTTCCCATGTAGTATATACAATCATTCTCTGAAGGCGAATTGGATATAGCAAATTATTCTATCCTAGGTCACTAGATATTAGCATTTCTGTGCTTTAATTGTCTAATCTACTTCTAGAATATCAGTTCATATACGGTGACCTCAGTGTCACCGTAGAAAAAAAATTGCTTAGGATTCGTTCTAAGCTAAAGTATTTTATGACAAAAACATATATAAAATATATGTTTTATTAATTTAATTAATTTAATATATGTATATATAAAATCAGGAATTGACATGATTACAAACTTGACAGGGTAAAAAAAAAAACCCCAATGTGTTCATATAAGTATTTATGAATGAAATTAAATAGGCAGGTGTTACCACATTTGCTCTGTAGATATTACTTATTACAACTTGGAGTACCAAAAAAAAAAAAAAAAAAGTGGCTGGAAATTGCTTGCTTAGGGATAATTTATTTTAATTTTTCTTTTATATGACACTTTTTTTCGGTGCTTTTGAATTTCTATGTGGGAAAATATTTTCACTTCCTAGTTCAATGGCCTTGAAGAGCATTATGTAAAGCCTGGATTGTTGAACCTTTGCTTTTAAGTGAGGATGGTTTCGAATTCTCAGGAAGAAGCTGCAGCACTGGGAGAAATGGACTAAGACATTTATGTTTTGCCAGAGGCATCTGTCAGGCATAGCTCATCAATTTATATTTGTGTGAGTGAGTGCTTCATTGTCCCTACTTATGATACCCCCCACCTTCCTCCCAAACCCATGAGACAATAATGGAAGAGGGGATCAGGCAACTGATACTGACAGTTCTGTCCAAACCAGATGAAAACATGCATTCAAAATGGGATAAAGAATCACATAATGATTACTAAATTAATTCCTCAGAGCCACTGATTGGCAAGATTGTCTCTTCAGAATACCAAAATGTGTAAGCAGATACATTTTATTTGACATTCTGTCTTGGTGTCCTTGCATTCAAGAGTCTACCTTTAATATGCAGTGTTTAGTGTGAATAATGTAATATTTCGAAGGCAGATTAATTTCACCTCCCAACACCAGGCAGACACATCATTATACCATGCACGGAGTGAGACATTATGTTTATGCATATTTGATGACGTTACACTATAGTTATAACATAGATGAATTTCCTTGTTAACGGTTATATTTTGTACACTGATGTCTATGCCAAACAGTGTTACTTTTGAATGGATTTATTCACACCGTAACATTTTGATTCTAAAAGAAAGAAAGAAAAAAAAAATTGGTCACAAAAGCACGCACTGCCACACTGAAAGTAAACTGTACAAATCAAACAGCAGGATTGAGTGGGATTGATGGATCATGACAGCGTAAATATTTTGCAGAAAGTTATTCTGTTGAACTGTGATATTCATTTGAAGGCTGTGTTTAAAATTCCTGTTCAGAGAAACAGACTATTTACTGCCATGTTTGCATTGGCCGGCCTCGCTTGCAGACCGTCTGTTTCATCTGGAATCGTTATTGGCTGAGATTAATTTAAAAGAAAAATGCTTGCCCTTCTGAACACTGACGATGCTTTGAAAAGGCACTAAATCCACAAGTATTTTAAGGACAGATGTGTGCAGTGATGGAGTATTACAGACCCGCTCTATAAGGGTCAGTGCTCCCACTGAACCTGGATCTATATGGCCAGGTCTAAGGAGAGAATTTATACTCGATGGCAAAAAAAAAAAAAAAAAAACATAATTTGAGCTCGAAAAAATTATCGCACACATGGAAATTTCATTAAGGGAAAACAGTGGAGATGATGTACACATGGAACAAATGTACATGTCACTCTAGTATCTACTGATTATCATAATTATAGCGATGGCTCAAGTGTTCTATTTACCTATTTCACTCAACTTCATCATCATGTGGTCCCCATAACTTCTTGACAATCGTCTCCTCGCAGTAGAAGACGGTCTACACAGTGCTGAATGCCTGAGCGAAGGGCACACCTCCATGAACGCCGCTCCTGCGCTGTTTGATACCAGGAGCTGCAATCTATCCCAAAGAAACGAAGATCTTCTTTCGCGCAATCCTTCCAACGCTTGCTGTCACGTCCCTGTCACGTTTGCCAAGCTTTATCTCGCCAAATGATCATTAGGGTACAGATGGTGTTCTTGATCGCACTGGCGACTCCTTCAAGTCTGGTTTGTCCAAGTGGTCTTCCTGAATGGAGAAAGGTGTAGTTTCCCTCAATAAATTCACCTTCTCCTGATATCTGGCATTCACTAAGGCAGGCAATATCGATTTAAGACGCCTGAGTTCTAGGGATACTAAAGCCGATCGGTGCTCTGGGGCCTGGCGTTTGGTTGTAGTCTCATCGGACATAGTCCGGATGTTCCAACAAGCTAATTTACCTTGGTTGGGATGTTTGCAAGCAAAACTGGGCCGATAGGGGTCGAGTTCTCGAGGCTTTATCCGGGGACCGTCATGCTTGCTATTATGCTTAGGTTCATGACCCAGACGTTGGTGATGGTGTTAATGCTTATATGGGTCCACAGTGGCATTTTGTTCCACTGCGAAGGGTTGCTGGCCCTGTGCAATGGGCAAGCAGGCTGCCCTCTTCCGTACTTGCGTTTCTCAGTGGGTAGAATTAGGAGTGGAATCATACGCAACACAAATCACCTGATCTAGGCCAAGGAGGCTAACTTGAAAGGACCAGCAGGCTAACCCAAGCAGGGACTGGTCCTGGTTTATTTTTGGGCTTTACTCCCTTAGATCCGCTGCATTCAGCAATACTAGGGGCGGCGCTAAAAGCCACAGCATGCGGTCTTCGACATGTGAGAGGCTAGGTGGTGCGGCCGCTTGCTGGTATGAAATGGCTGTTTGTTGCACATGCTGCTGGATATAGGGAGACCAGTCCGGGATGCCGAAGTGGTATAGGCCAACCAGAAAGGTACCACTCCTCCAGGGATCCTTTGCCCCTTACTCAACTTAAAGGAGGATTCATTTCATTCAGGCATATTTAAGAAATTTTACACCAGAAGGAATGCTCTTGTACTAGAACATCAGCATGAGTGTGATTGAGAACATAGGCCAAGTGCTTTAGCTAATCAAGCCGTGTCGATCTTGAGTACATGATATTTTTACGTGATATAATACCACTAATTGTTCTGAGTGTTTTTTGCATTTCTGAATGATTTTAGATCGCAGAGGAGCTATGATTAATTTAATCATACCAAGCCATACCAAGCCATGTTCTGCCATGTTTACACTGATCATCCTTAAAGAAATTGTCATATTGTCTATAGTACTTGACTTTGGCCATGTCCACACTACAGCATCAGAATCAGTTTTGAACCAATCTGAAGCGATCTCCCTGACATCTGGTTGAAAACCAGTTCAAAACCATTTCTGCCAAGGCCTGTTCTCGAGGTGGTTTTGGCAACATCAATAATGCAAAACGGATCTTGTGTATGTAGTGCAGACAGGAGAGTCGAACTGAAGGGAACCCACTGAATACGGGCATGCGCAAGCCGTATAAACAAACAGCATGGATTACTAATCATTATTATATAGGTGAAACCAGAGATCTTTGCAACAAATTCATCATGCCTGCCGACGGAGAAGGCTAAGAACAGCACTTCAGGTATGTACTGAAGAACAGTTATCCAGATCAGTATGTAGGGTGCTAAGGTCCGCCATCTTAAAATGGTATGAGTGGATCTTATGAACTGTGATAGCCATATTTAGATCTTTATTATATCCAATAAGTGATATGGATTCTGGAGTAGATAAATTACTGTTTAATAGTGTTTAGATTCAAGTTATGATTACTGCAAGAGCCACATGAGGGTTTGATAATCAAGTGTCCACATATTTTTGGTCATGTGATTTATGTTGTTGTTTTGCACAATATCAAATGCTTGAAGCTGCTTTGTGCATGTTGGAGTCTTGCCTCTTCATTTATTCAAACTGGCGAGTAACATGAAGAAAACAGCTAAATTCGATAAAACTAATACGGGAACACCGGCCGCTGTTGCATAATGACTTCACATACGTAAATGTACTGTTTCACTTCTAGTGAGTGTTCCATTCAGGTCCGGTTTTAGCAGTCGGGACACACCAGCATCACAAGTGATCCTAGAATCGATTTTGTTGATTAGGATGTGGATGGAAACGATCTGTGCAAAACTGACCTCTTCAGTACCGACCTGAATCAAACTAGATGTGGGCAGGGTGATGTCACTGGACGGTGCAGGTTTACTGCACAAAATAGCTAATAATGTAGCGGCATGAAATAGCCTTGTGTGTGTGTGTGTGTGTGTGTGTGTGTGTGTGTGTGTGTGTGTGTGTGTGTGTGCTAGTCCAGTGTAATTCCAAAACATTCTGCTACGTCATGTGGTTTCTTTCTTGTGTAGTGTAAGAGAGTGTTTTTTGCCACTGTCCTGTATTACTCAACACTCACTCACTCATTTGCTGAGTCGTAGTAGTTTATTCTTACTAGGGTCGCAGGGAGGCTGGAGCCCATCTCAGCAGACTCTGGCCGAAGACTCGGTACACCCTGAACAGCTTGCAAGACTATCGCAGGGCAACACACACCCAACCATTCACAGTCAGACCTAGGGGTATCAATTTTGAATAGCCTAACATGCATGTCTTTGGATTGTGGGAGTTAACCGGAGTACCTGGAGGAGACATATGCAAGCACAGGGAGAACATGTGCCCGAGGCTTGAACCCAGGACCCCTTGAACCTGTCTCTTGCTGTGAGACGGTAGTGCTAACCACTACACCACTGCGCTGCCTGTTGCTCAGTACTGTGAATTTGTCATGCATTTAAGTGACTTCTAAAAACATTCCCACTTTTTTTACTCCTAAATGTAAACAAGGGTGTGATAGGCACATCCTCATCCCTATTATCTCCAAAATAAATAAAGAAAGAAAGAATTGAACAGTTTGGACACCTTTTTTTCTTGGCTACCTGTTTCTCCCCCACACTTTAACCTTGCAGCTGTGGACTAAATAATCAAAGACATCTGAATTCTTTTACTCATTCTTCATATTATTAGTCAGTGACATCAACATGGCGGATGGTGACACACAGAAAGCATCCAAGGCTGCGCAGAATATGAAAGAATTAAAAAATAAATTAAAAAAGGAATATAAAAGAATGCGGAATGACGCGGGGAACTGAACAGCTCGAACTGCGTCTAAGCGCTCGTGTTCGAACGCACGCGACGCTCCAAATGCTGTCCTGTGATTGGTCGCTGAGATGTCAGCTCGCGCTCTGGCCAGCCTATTAAATTGTCGCACAAGTGTGCACTGGCAGAGTTGAAACAGCGCCGTGGAAGATGCTCTCCGTTCACGCGCATAAGTTCTTGTGTTCGCACTACGCGCGCGAGGAGGTTAACTGACGCCCAACGGTTTTTCTTTCCTGAGGTGTTTGTGAGAGGGGGAAAAAACTTTTTTTGCTTTGTTATTTTCTCGACGTATTAAGTAATACTAATCCTAAAAACAATAATAGAAAAGCCCACTTACCGGTCATGGATGCTTTAAGATTTGTGATGTTTGTTTCAAGTCTGAGCTTCTTTCTCTCGGCAGTAAGTTGTTTATTATCATTATTCAGTTTCTGAGGCTTGTGTTTGTGTCAGTAATATTTCTGTTCCTCTAACATGGATTTTAATCAAGTGGTGTATACATGTTTACATGTATGTGTTTTAAAATGTTAATACAAAAAGCCGGACTGCAGCCTTCTTCTTCTTCATCTTCTTCTTTGTTGTAGTTGTACATACCGAGTTGTGTAGGACTTGTAGCTCTGTTAAAAGGCTGAATCATTAAATCCGATATGAACAGGGTCCAGTTTTTGGCACAGTCAGAAATAAATCGTGCTGCCCTGTTTATAACCCCATACACCGACTTCAAGCCACATAGCTATATGTATTGGTCATATGAATTATTGATTTAAATGAATGAAGTAGCATTGGGGAGACCTGTAAACCTATATAACAGTTCTGAAAAATCTCCGTGTAAATGGACATGTGTGTGTGTGTGTGTGTGTGTGTGTGTGTGTAATACACACACATACAGACACACACACACACACAAATATATATAAAATACATATTGTATGATCTGTGATATATTAATGTTTGAATTGTGATATCTATACTTTACAATTCATTACTACATGTAGTTGAAACTGTTTGAAGAAGAAACGCCTTCATATAACTTCATACAACTTATATGGACAGACACAATACATTCAGTTGATATATGAATGAATAAATCCTGTGATTTTTGTATCTATTTTTAATTACAGGGTTTATATACATATATATGCAAGTACAAGCATACTGCACGATTTAGTTATTAGTAGTGTGTCAGTATATATTGATATAGTGCAGATTATACAGTATGTAAATGATAAATCTAATCCATTCCTAACTGTATTATTGAATCGTGTAATTATCTACAAAGGTTTGTGTGTTATCAGTAAATCAGGAGCTTCCAGTGATTTATAGAGTTACAGAGCAGCAAAATAAAAGCTACAGTTACTGCCCATCTTGAATCAAAGTACAATTTGTCCGCCACCTATTATGCTGGTCGAAGCGCTAGATTGAAGGTGATCCTGCAGAAGTGCAGCCTGAAAGTGTTTAAATCATTCTGACAGGCACAGTGAATTCACAGTGATGCTTTGATCAAAACATTTTGCCTGTTTTGTGCACATTCACAAAGATCTCTGATATTTAAGTACAAGATTGTAGGCTACAATATTTTCAGAAGCCTGTTGTTGGGCAGATATCCCTTTGCTTAGGTTAGTCCTCCTTGAAAGGTCTTGCTTTTAGACCGATAAGATTTTGACATTCAGTAGGGATGAGTTAATTTGAATATCAGCTCAGAGAATGCTCAGAATTCTGGTCGTTGACAAACAAGTATGGTTGTGGTTTGAAATTGTTTTGAGCATGGAAGGATTTATTTAGAGATGAATAAGCTTGGCTAATCTGGAAGTGCATTCCCAGTCCACAGGTCATGCGTAGTTAGTTTCCTGACTAAAACATCGGTTATTCTATTTTGGGATCATGTGTATGTCCAGAGTGCATGGTGAACATATGCCAGTGGATAAGTGAGTTGGTTTGCAGATGTGTAAAGCTCTAGCTCGAAATTAGGCACTGAAAAAGGTACAAGATTCCAAATGAAGTTCTTATGTAAACATAGTTTATTGATTTATTCCACTTAAACTATAAAATATAAATAATTTACCGCACAGTATTTTTACTCTGAATCTGTAGCGCTGTGCAACATATGTCTAAAATGCCTCTCTTCTGGAGCGAACTGGTTTTGAATATAGTGATTGACTCCAGGTGTTGAAATACAGCCATGAAAAATGTAAGATCATCATTAAAAGTGGTTTTTAAATTTGATAAACACTAAAGCCAACTCTCAAGACAGATATGTTCTCAGTATGGATAAGCCTGTATGACTGACTTCTCTACTGCACCACTTTTTTTTTAGATGGGTCATTCTCTAAAACTGGGTCAAATTTAATGATTTACATTTTAACCTAATGTTTTCCAAACACTAAAGAAATAAAAGAGCAATCCATGACCAAAACATACCACATAGATACATACAACATGTCAGACAAAATAATTCATATACATCCAAGCAAAAAAAATTTTTTTCTCCAAAATTGGTTGCAATAAGTGGACGAAAATTTGGACAGTTTTACTTAGGTTTCATGCCATACTATCACCGAAGTATCAGCTTAAAGTGCAAATAGTAGGGCTTGCAATAAAGATCTTGCATTAAAATTTATCTCCAAAGTTCGTAAGTATGCATCGAAATTCGTATGTTTTCCTTACTTTGTGGACTGAGAGTTGCACATCAATTTACAGTTCCGTGTGTAAACAGTGGTGTCCACTTCATTTTTCCTGTGATGGGTGAGTTTCCATGTTACAAAGTTCACTGTAAAATTGAGTTACTCATGAAGTGTATTTACTTCACACGTAGTCAAGCCGTAATTAATTTATTCACCAAAAACAAATGGGATGAATTTTATGTCCATGCTTGAATGAATTTGATTTGAATTTGGTTTTACAAACGGTTTATTTCTGTTTGTGACTAATAAAAGTGCCATTATGTGCATGAAGTAGTTCTCTCACTGACTTTGTAAAAGTGGTTCATGAATTTATGGTCAAAATAGAGGGAAATAAGCTGGACTTCATTGAAACTTGGGGATTGTGAATGTCACACTTATGGTACCAGTTTCAGAGAATGACTCAGATTTAAGCTGCCTTTACATGGGCAATTGCACTGGAACATTTTGCGCCTGGAACAAATTGTCCCAAAGCAACTGCCCATGTAAAAACAATTTGTTCCAGAACAACCTGACACTGGTGGGTGCAACTTGCTCCACTTTTTAAGGTGGCACGAATTGTTACAAAACATCTTGTTCCAGGTACAACTTGTCATCTGAACACAATCGTTGACAAGTATGTGTGTAGTAGTAGTAGTAATAGTAGTATCGCCCATTATGGTTATTAAGTCATTTCATGGGAAGTTAGGCGGTTCTTATCTACTGGAATGTTTGCATGTTTTTCCTCTAGCTTCCCACTTGCCACTGATTTGAGAGTGACTGTGTCAACTCATAGGAAAGTGGCCACAACTTGATTCAGGCGCAAGCTGTTCCACAGGCAACTTGTTCCCGCTGCTAGTGTAAAAGCAGCTTTAGATTGAGGTTTAGGAATCTATAAAGGTACAGTCTTACATAAAATATTTAGTCATGTTTTTGTTGCTAATAGTTCATGGTGATTTAATAAATCTTTCAGTTCCAACATTTATCACAGCTGTGTGTACTGTGATATTTGAGTTAAATTTTGTCTTTCCCGGCTCTTTAAGCCCACAGCTTCCAAATAGGCTAAACTAGGTCAAGTCAGGTCACGTGGTATGTGAAACGTCACTCATTGGCTCTGTGAAAGTGTGGAAGTGAAAACATGCACAGTATGGCTGAAAATGGTCCTCACGCGTGCAAAAAACAGAAAACCAGAGACATATGCTCAGTGGAATTTTGTAGCAAGTCCACCGAGGATTGATTAAGCTACATAAAGTTCCCGCGAGAGGACTGGGTCCCTGAATAATTATTATTATTTCTAATTAGGGTCGCGGGGGAGGCTGGCGCCCATCTCAGCCGACTTTGGGCGAGGGCAGAGTACACCCTGGACAGCTCGCCAGGCCATCACAGGGCAGAAACACGCTGACGGATATGCAGCCTACTCTTGAGGAAAATCAGTAATGGTTCTTTTACATGCCTCCCACCATAGACAGTGAGAGACATGGCCGGCATTTGATAACCCAGTTAGCTGCACTGCGGAGCACCTAAAATAATTATAATAAAAAGTTTCATATATATATATAAAATGTATGCATTGTACTGCACCCTTTATGTAACTACTAATTTTTATAGATGCTTGAGTAGATTTAAATACGCTATATATTTATACACAGTGGTGCTACATGATATATTTACATATGTTGGATTGTGTATAATTAAGTTACACAGTATGGGGTTGAAATCTGATCACAGACGATGCTCACCATGCAGTGTTTCCGAGTTGCTCTTCCCTGTCGTCTTAATCTTCTTCACAGAGACATGACCACAAACCTTCCCACATGGGTTCATATGCAAATAAAACATTCCCTAAATCATGTTCATCAATGTCAGGTTCACTGGCTTCGCTCCAATTGACTAGAAACTGACGAGGACTCCGAGGCCGCATGCTTGCACACTGTTAACAAACCTGTGAGACCAGTTTCTGACGTAGCAGATCACGTCACCACATTTGCTGCGTTTTGGAGGGCTAATGCTGCTCGCTAAAAAAAAACTGGATTTATTTCTTTGTTATCTACATATTTTCTTGTTCTAATCATTTCAACATGCCTAGCAGGTAAGATTTAACATATTTAAGCATACTCATGTCCTATGTAAGACTGTATCTTTTAATGAGTCTTTGTCAATTGATAGTCCTGGCCATGGCCCTGGAATGATCTACCTCTCTATATTCAATCTTTTACCTCAGTAGATATGTTTAAATTGTAAGTGGGAAGACTGTTCAAGTTATCACCTAATTTTTAATGGTTAGTTTATTTTGACTACCATTTTTATCTTGATTCTTCCTTTGGTAAGTTTCAGTTGTTTAAAATGTGATTTATATATACATTGGATATAATTGATAGTTTTTAGGTTATTAAGGGCTCAAAAAATGCAGAGTTCTCCCAAGTAAATAATTTTATGCTTACTGTCCTCTATAGAGAGATGAGGTTCATCTTACTCTTCAGTGCTGGACGATGTTTTTTTCTCTGGTGATTAATGAACAATTGTTGTTCAGAATAAAAAGAGCAGCTGATTAGGCAATTAACCCAAGACTTTAGATAAATGCACCATTTTGTCTAATCAGGCAGCTTGTAAATAAATTTTCCAGTAGTGTAATTGGGTTTGAGCTCTGGTTACCTTTTATTTGTTATTCTCTGCCTAGAAAGGAGGAGTTTCTTTAAATTGCCTGTATATGTGTGATTATGTAGATGTATTGGCCTCCTTTGGGAATAAACTCTGGATGCTGCTGTCTCTCCTTATAAGACCTCATGCATAAACATTTACATCTGAGTTTACACAATATCTGGGCAGACATTAGAAATAACAAAGTGGTTAGAGCTGAAAGCTGGAAGATATTACATGAAACAGTCAGAATACTGTCAGTAAAAGAGATTTATGTGGATGAATTCCTAATTCTATAGGCTACTGAAGGCATGCACTATATATATATATATATATATATATATATATATATATATATATATATATATATATATATATATATATATA
>JAOUQZ010000025.1:4337793-4359555 GCA_028564935.1 Neosilurus hyrtlii | reverse complement strand
TATATATATATATATATATATATATATATATATATATATATATATATATATATATATATATATATATATATAAACGCTATTATGGAAACTGAGTGGTAACCGAGGGATCAGAAGGTTGTAAGATGTAGAGCTGGGTGATATAAAATATGCACCATGCCTTTATAATAAGTAATAGACAATAATTAATAGCATTTTATTTTACAAACAGGGAGTTGCCTTGTGCTCTTTTGAGTGCTTGCGCATTAAACTAAACACATTATCAAATATTCATGAATTCAATAGCAGCACTCAGTTCAGTCAGTAGCAGGAGAAGATGCAAATTGACAGATTTTTTAATCATAGTAATAGCACAGACTTTACCTACTTTGCATTCTCTGTCATGTGTACTCACAGTCAGTTCAGAGAGAAAGTGAGACATTAACATTACACACAAAACTACACTAAAGCTATTGACAACATTGAATAGTTTTGTCACTAAAACAAGTAAGGTGTCGGTATGAGTGAAACTTTCTATTCACTCGCATATGTTGTGACCAGAATCCCTCAAGCAAAAAACCAACCCTCGTTAAGTCAGGATTTAGAACTTTAAGCATCAGCCTTGTTAGTGTGTACCAGTTCATCATGTATCAGACAAAGCGTGTTGAATGAATCTGGATTATTCTGCAGGAATAAAGCTGGTTGTTACCCAACAAGACCTGTAGTAGTGTAATTCTGATTTAAAATGGGAGCCACCAGTCACCACCTGATATGACATTACAATATTAAGGTGCTAAATACATTTGTATTGTGATTCTGTAATTATATCAATTCTTTAAATATCTTAATTCAATAATACAGTATCTTATTTGTTACAAATGTAAACTTTGAACCATGTAAAAGAAAGTTAAGCCATTCCTCTAAAGATTTAAACATTGAGATTTTTATTCAATTGCTGCACAACTGAATTGAACAAGACACACAAAATAATTGCGATACATAACTGAATCAATATGCCCCCCATTCCTACTTTTGGTCTTTGAAATTGGATCCAGCTAAGGCCGCATAAAAAAATTCTGGTTTCTCAACAGAACTTTTTGAGAACTTAAATGTGGCACGCTTTTTTTTTTTAAATAGAGAACTGAGGTGACTGTCGAAGCCCAAAAGATTTTAAAGTTAAATGTAGGTAAAGTGACTGAAGCTATACATACACCCTATATGACCAATCTACATGTACATTTAACATATATTAACCTTTGAAACCCTGAAAAACTGCCTATAGAACAGTAGCCTTTCAGTTCCAAAAACCAACCAGTAAACCATTCTCATAATCACAATCACAGTATATGACACGGAATTGTGTTTTGTGTGGTTTTTACCTTGTCTGAGATGTTTTCCAAGATTTTGAGCGTGGTTTTTGGAAGAAAAAAAAAGAAAGAAAGAAAGAAAGAAAAAAGAAAATTCAGAAATAGAATTTTTTTACACAAGGAGAAATTACATTAGAAGTTCATTCACACCCTTAGGTGTAAAAATGTCTGGTGGAGATCTTGGACTTCACTGCTGAGAAAAATTAGGTTACAAAGTAAAGACGGGGCTCTCTGGAGTTCATTACAAAGTCCAGAAAACTGCATATGGCCCATGTTGAGTATAATAATAATAATAATAATAATTACAATAACAACAACAACAACAACAACAACAACAACAACAACAATAATAATAATAATAATAATTATTATTATTATTATTATTATTATTATTATTATTGGGCAGTGGTTGCCCAGTGGTAGGGTGCTGGTTTACTGATCCAAAGGTTGGGGGTTTAAGCCCCACTATCACCGAGTCTGCCTTCATTCAGAGTCAGCTGAGATGAGCGCCAGCCTCCCCGTGACCCTAATTAGGAGTAAGCGGTTCAAAAAATGAGTTAATAGTAATAATAATAATAATAATAATAATAATAATAAGAGTAATAATGCATGTTAACAGGAGGAATAATAAATGAATATGCTACAAAAATTCCTGAAGAAATTTTGAGATGTGGCTGCAACTGCTGCCGGAAAATATGTGAAACTGGCGTGCTGAACTGTAGAACACAGAAAAATTCCTTACAGTTTACACAGTTTTCTAAGTAGCTGTGGTAAAACAGATGGTGATAAATCAAGACTCAAAGCACATATGCTTTAACTGTAACAAATATTGTGGGGTTAAAGCCAAGCTCTATACCAGGGCTATTCAGTTGTAATGTGGGCCAGGTCATAAAAACAATGATTGATGAAATTATGCAATTATGATTTCAAAGTTATTAACATTTTATTCCTTACACATGTGCCCCAATCACCCACCATGTCCACATCTCACCAAAGTGGTCTCAATCGTTTGCCACGTTTGTTCTGGTTTGTGCTGTAGAAAGGGGGGGCTTTTTTGGATGGTGCTATGTTTTTTTTTTTTTTTTTTGTTTTTTTACTCTTTAAAGAGTAGAGTAGCCAACTGAAAGCACCAATTGAATAGCCCCAGCTGTACACATATTTAGATATACATGCTTAACTGTACATATTTACATATTTATTCTGTTACACATTCCATCTGCCTGTCTGATCAGCCTCACTGTAATTTCCTATCGCAATGAGGTTGACAATGTTTGAGAGCCAAGAATTTGGTGAACACGGTAATATAAATTGTTTTGCTCTACTGAAAAGGTGTTTAAAGAGTCACAATTTAAAAATGACCCTCATAATGATTTTAAATGATTTTAAGAAGCTCTATTTTGCATTGACCTTTATATAGAATTTCCCAGTACAGCTGTGAGTCAGAGGCTCGCCATTTAACTTCTACAAGTGCTGTTGCACACATTTTGCTCATTTTTGATGTAAAAATTTATTGGTATAGAAGGAAATTTATGGGAGTATGAGCAAGTTAAAAAAACGTTTTCCAAGATAATCTTCTCTTTTCTCACACTCTAAGATGACATCACGCACTCTAGCTCAGAACATTACACACAGTAGACACCCATTATAAATACAGAAACTAAAATCTTTATGACAATTGATCAAAGATTAAGAGAAAGCCGTAAAAGGTAGCAAAAATCTATTTTGACCATTGAAACATTCAGTGTCTACATTTTAAATTTCAAACAAGTTTCTATGTGAAAGTGAGGTGAGTTTCATGATCGTTTGTCGACCTCTCCCTATTCATTTCAATGGGATTTTTGAAGTGGTTTTTGGCTTATTGTGTAGCCATGGTAACGAGAAACGCCAGTAAAATTAATAGTACACTCCACGGCGCCGACTGTGGGTGTACTTTGCTGTTTGAGCTGCATTGAGTGCAACAGAAGAAGAATAAGAAAAATAAGAAAAATAAATAGTGCCATTTTTTTTGGGTGAATAGTAATATGTGTCTGCTCTTAAGCAGCCACATAATTATGAAAATAATCTTCTACATTTTGTTTCTTTGTGTTCTTACTGCTTATTCTGTTTTTGTTTTGTTATAATTTCATATATTCTTATAATAATAACCCTTATATTTTATCACCTCTACAGTAATAATGTGTTTCTTTCTCTGTTTTTTGCACTGTGGTGTGCAGAACAGAATTTTCTTGTTGATGGGTGACAATATTCTTACAAATATTTTCAGAAACCAACAGAACAAGTCTAGTGTCCTATGCTTGTGTTATGAATCATCACAGAAAAACAAGTAGTGCACAGAAATTTCTGGAATCATATAATCTACCAGTATAAGTGCCAAATGGAGCCCAGGGTATGTGGACATTTGAAGCATGAGACAGTTATTGTAGTGTGTGTTGAATATTGTGACAAGACATAGCCTATCTTCTTTCTTTCTCCTGCTTCCTCCTTCAGTGTTTCACTGATGGACCATTATTGGGACAGTGCTAATGGGAGAAAGCAGTTATGTAACTACTGCCCAATGCACCTCCCAGTGCAGCTCTCAATGTAGATAATTAGAATCCCACATCCCATGATTTCTACATGTGAGCAGCTGTACTATATTTTACATTAAGGACTCTGTGTGCTCTTGAGCCTGACTTATCTTTAAGCCATTTCTAATTGGGGAAAAATATTATTGACTAGTTAAAACAAGGCATAATATAACACTCTGAACTGCTAGTAGAAACAGTTGGGTTAAACTTCAAGAAATGTGTTCAACTTCAATCCTCTATGTCGATCTAACTGGGTCACCCGAATAAGTCATTTGTAGTGTACAACATAAATATTTTTGTTGCAGCTGATAGTAAAACTGTTTTATACCAAGTGTAAAATCAAATCTGGGCTTACGATAAATTACAGTCTCACAGTAATGGCTTCAAAAAGCAAGTGCACTCACATTTTTCAAAGCAGTCCAAGAGTAGATGACAAACAAGATTTATATATTTGAACAATTTTTTTTTCTAATTTAATTTATTGCAAATAGCCTTAAAACGTTTGAATGGCATTGCATAATAGGCAGCAAATAATTATCTCTCCACCCTGGGCGGCTTTAAAAGTGTAAAATACTGTGTAAGGCAGGACACATTTTGAATAATTATATCCAGTGTTTAATATATACTGCCTTATTATAGAGAAGGTGGTTCTTTCTAAGCAGATTTCCATCTTATAGTGTTTAGTGTTTATTTTTAATCACTGGTATATTTGCTGGTATTTTTTGATGCACTCTGGAGAATACAGCTCAGAGCCTCAGTGAGACCAGCCCTGAACGGAGATCAGCCAGACAGTCTAACATATCCAATTTTGAGCTGGTCCGTAAGGGTCTGGTACAAGTAATAACGTCACAGTCACACACCCGCTTATTGCCAAAGGCTAACATATTGTCTGCGTGGAAGTTCTTCACTGTTAAGAAGACTTAAAGCTGGCAATGTGTAATACATGTAAAGCCATAGTAAACCGTGGGGGAACCACCACAAGTACGTTCGGACCATCAAACCTAATTAGACACTTAAAATACCTAGCTAAACATGCTCGGTTTAAGAAGCTAACAGCCTTCAACACTGTGCACCATGTTTTTTTAATGCATTTTGCCTGAGGTTTGAAAGATATTTTTTCTAGGCACAAAGCTAGCCTAAGTTGGTGCTATTCAGTATGAATTCAGAATGAATTTTTACCTGATGAAATTTGGTTCAGTATTGGCAAAGATACGAGCTTTCAGAATGAATGTTTTAGACTCAAAATAAACAAGTTTTTTTATACTATGAAAAAAAGATTTGTAACTGGCAGGTTTTTTAATGTGTATGCCGTATTATTCTGGAGTTTCACGCCAGCTTGTTCTCAGGAAGTATATTTTCCAAGGCGGGACTTACTTGTAATTACTTGTAATATACTTGTACGTGCAGTGACTTAAGGCTACCATCAACGAATCTGTCATACATCATTTCTGATCATTTCTGTTAATTAATTGTATTTCTCATAGTAACCAGATTATACAAATGTCTTTATACAGTGTTCTTGATCCCAGGTGAGTTACATGGATTAATGTTACCATATAATAACAACAACAACAACAATAATAATAAAAATAATAATGATAATAAAAATTAATTTCATTTTCTAAGCTGCATAATCCTAATTAGGGTTGTGGGGAGGCTGGCGTCTATCTCAGCCAACTCTAGGCAAAGGCTGCCATCACAGGGCTAACACACATACAACCATTCACACATTCACACCTAAGGGTGATTTGGAACAGCCACTTAGCCTTCTGTGCATGTTTCTGGACTGGGAGGAAACCGGGGTACCCAGAGGAAACCCACGCAAGCATGGGGAGAACATGCAAACCCCACACAGAAATGCCCGGGAATTTAACCCAGGTCTTCTTGTTGTCAGGTGGACGGTGAGGCCACCCTACTGTTACTATAAAATGATAATAATAATAATTATAATAATAACTATAATTAATTCCTTTTGTAAGCTACTTAAACCTTATTAGGGTCATGGGGAGGCTGGTGCCGTTCTCAGCCAACTCTGGGCGAGGTACACCCTGAGAAGCTTGCCAGACCATCGCAGAGCCAACACACACAACCATTCACAAACACACTGACATCTAGGGCCAATTAGCCCACTGTGCATGTTTTTGGACAGTGAGAGGAAACCAGAGTATCCAGAGGAAACCACGCAAGCAGGGGAGAACAGGCAAACTCCACACAGAAACGCCCCAAGCCTGGTACCTTATTGCTGTGAGGCAAATGTGCTAACCACTCTGCCACCCTGCCACCCCCCCTTAATTTTAGTCGTATCCAATTCCCACCTGTCAAGTATTGCATCCCTATCACATATGCGATGCTGCAACACACTCCTAGGGAAAGTGCTATCTAACTCTTTTGTACGAGTGAACTCACAGACACCCATGGACTGGCTTGTGATCACTGTGAGTGACAGGGGAGTGTATGCCACCCTTCTGTCCCATGAGAGCTTGTGGCAGCTCTTTACATGTTTGTGTTGTGTCAATCATTGTGGGCTGGAGTTGTTGATCACTTCACAGGTATAGATAATTTCTGGAAAACATGCAGAAAAAAAGTGACTGTGTGATCAGCATTCTCTCCATACATTTTAATTCTATTAGATACAGTTTGGTACCTCTGGTGTTCACAGTCTGTTCAATAACACATTTCCCTGATGCACGTCAGCACATTTGGGCAATGCAATGCAGCCTTATCTCTAATGCAGCTTCCTTCCACCTTGATATAAGGAACTTTTGCACAACCTTACACTGCAGCTGTCTCTATGCTGTGTTCTGAAATGATGAAATTTAATGACTGCTTGAAATTTCTGCTTACTTCAGCAGCTTTCTCCCAACAGAAACACACCCGTGTTATTCACTATAATGATTATTACTAACACTCTTCTAATTGTGATGATACACCCATATGGAAACTCTCCTCATAGTACAAACTGAGTTTAATATCTGATGCAAGATTTCTGCTTGGGATTTCCCACTTTATTAATTTAATAGTGAGTGGGCTTTTATGGTAAGGCATTTTATTCTAAATTAAAATAAGACAGAGTCAATTCTTCTTGTTGCACTCTAGAGAAGGACACTTATTGTAAACCTCACAGGTTTTTACATACACTGTGTTGGATTCTGGATCACATTTACCGGCCTACAGACATAATTTGTCTCTCCATAATGTTCCAGTCTGAAACTGTAATAAAAAGGAAATCAATATCTTTAATAGAGTCAGAGGACATATTAATTTGATCTTTTAAATCATGTTTGAATATGAAATGGGATGTGCTGTCTGGCTTGAATGCATGGCATTACTGTCTCACCTGTCAGGTGGAGTGAAGGTAACTATGTACATGTTGGTGTGTTCTCATGTGTAGAAGGTGTACAGCGTCTCTCATGCCATTTGTTAAATGATGCTTTATTTTGCCTTGTGAAGTGTTTCTAAAACACAAAAAACAACAACCCCAAACTTTTCAGTTGTACTGCCTAACATACACTTCATGGACAAAATTTAATTATTAATAGGTAAACATAATGCGTCTTTGCTCCATCATTTTACTTTGCACTTGCCGAGAACATTTGCACAGTACTGTACTTTGAATCAAGGTGGTCTTTTTTTGACTCTTCCTGCTGCCACTACACTATATATTCCGAAGTCACCCTCTCTCTCTCTATCCCTCTCTCTCATATCACTTTCTTTACATGATCAACCCCACCTCACTGAATTCCTCTGTCAGGCCTCCTCTGTTAACATTTTTCTGTGGCGTGTTAAGGCCATTAACATGAAGGGCACTTAAACAGCTGCATGGTATAATCTCAGAGTTCTGTGTTAACAAACCATCCTATACATGGACTTTACACCAACACAGCTCAGTATGTTTAGCTTATGAAGTTATCAATGATGGAGTACAAGTAAATGGCAGTGAACTCTCAGTATACAGTGTGTTATAAAGTTACAGACATGTCTGTGGGACACCGAATGTGGCAGTAGATGTAGTCAGTGCTCCTAAATGATGGTCAAAGCCATCGTGGATTGCATGAAATAGGGAAATAGTGGCTCTTGGTATAACCAGTTCTGTTAAAGTTCTCAAAATTAAGTGACAATAGTTGGACATAGTAATAATAATTTATGAATAAAGTACTGCAGGTTTAATATTGTTGCAATGTTATACATTTAAAAAATATATTTGGCAGGTATCATATCTGTCATCTCCAAACATGCCTAAAAGTGGAGATGAAGAATACTCAGATATTTTCAGAGAAAAACTCTTGAATTTATAGCAAATATTGTGCTGTTTGAGCAAAGTGTGACCAGGTTTAAAGGATTTTGAGTGCTGTTCTTTTAATTATATGTGAGATTGTAGTAACAGATTGATTCATTAGCACTCTAACTTTTTACATTTCAAGCATTATTCAGTGAAATGTCATTCCATGTGGTCTTGGAATTGGAAAACATGCTTCTTGTTGTTTTGTAGATATTACTATGTTTTCCTTGTAGAGCATACTCCTTTTAAGTAGAGATTGCACCTGTCAAATTTTAAACATACAGTAGATCTGAGTAAAGGTTGAAATGGCTAATTTTATGATCAGCTTTTGCAATTTTAGCAGTTGGATACATACTGTAGAAGGACATCTGGATGACATATGTTGTTCCCTACAGTAAAATAACTGCATGATTTGCTCCAGGACTTCATGGATCTTGTGGCAAGTCTCTCTCTCTCTGCCTCTCTCTCTGTCTCTGTATCTTTCACTCAAGTATGTCATACTGCCTGAGCCAAATGAGGCAGAGTGTCTCGGCAGCAGCGAAATGAGGCTTCAAAGATAAAGGAGTGGACAGAGGCAGTGTTTCTCAGTTCTCCTCCCACTCCTCATGTACACATACTGTAATTAGCTGGGTTTGAACTTTGCTTTTGGAGCATCGCCTTCATCAGGCTCATCACGCTAATCTGCATTCATGCTTGCAGGTCTTGGGCAATGTTAGCATTCTTTCAGCTTCTGTAAACACTGCCAGAAAGTTTAATGTTTCCACTGAGAATATATAAATGAACATGTACTAAAACCTATAAATATTTTGGTTATATGGTCTGATTGTCAGCAGAATCATAACTTTTCACCTAAAAATAAATGAAAGAGATAAGTGCATATAAACAGTGATAATTTGCTAAAATCCTCATTAAGTGAGCAGTCATTATTACATCACAATTAAGGCTATGATTGTAATTGTTGATTCAGAATGTTTGATCGTAATTTTGAAAGGAAACAATCTGCTGCCTGGCAAAAAAAAAAAAAAAAACAACAGAACACAGGGTATTTAATAATTTCCAACAGGTTCTGCTGAAACCTGTTCCTGCTGCAGGAGGGTAACTTTAAAGATTTATAACATTTTCACCCGTATTTACTAAGGTTGCCAATAGTTCTAAAGCACAACTTGAATGATGCACATTTTAATCTCGGTATATCATTTGAGGTGAGTGAGTGGGTGAGTGAGTGAATGATTTTACATCCAGCCAAAAATTTTTCAGTTATATCCAGGATGAGACCACTTTTGAATACGACACTTCTTAAGGCAGAAACACGCTGTCAGCAATCCAGTGGCCTGCTCTTTTCAAAAGACAGCAATGTTTCTTTTATATGCTTCTCACCTCAGACAGTGAGAGACATGGGTGGCCTTTGATAACCCAGTTAGCTGCACTGGAGGGACAGCAGTGACAACCAGGTGATAGTGGGGAACCCCCGACGTTCAGATCAGTAAGCCAAAGCCTTAACCACCGAGCCACCACTGCCCCCATCATTGGAGGTGGTACATGTATGAAAAAGAACTGAAGTGTTATGTATTAGTGCTTTTGATGAATTTGAGATGAGATTTAAGGTGCTTAGATAAGTAAGTTAACAACATTCCATTAATGTTGAGTGCTTATAAAAATGGCCTATGCACTGAATAAGATCCTGAGTCTTTCATCAATTCTTTTGTTCATATACATTTATCCAATTTTAAAGTGACTCAGAGCTTAATTTGTAGGGCTTAAGTGTTTTGTGTAGAAACTGTGTTTGTGAGCCATCTTCTGCAGTAATTAATTAGTACCTTCATGACCATGGGCCAGTCCTCAGAGAATAGAGCCGCAGAATGAGTGATGGCGTCTGATTCTTCTGACTGCAGAATATTAAGTGCCCTGGTGAGCGATGAGCTTGTAAATGCAAGGCTCTATGGCAAAGAAACAAAAAAAACACTCTGTGTGTGTGTGTGCGTGTGTGTGTGTGTGCGTGTGTGTAGTGGAGATTGAAAAGCAGCGTCCAGTGCGCTGAGTCATCCTACAGCACTCCTGTATTTCTTGTGCAGTGTAAATTGAAAAGCAAGGCCAAAGAGATCCTTAAAATGAATATTTTTGTTTGCAGTGCAGCAACTTTTCCAGCCCTTTCCAGAACCTTCCAGAGCTTTGAGGATTCATCTCAGTTCCTCCAGATGTCCTGAGAGTCAGATTATAAGCCGCTGTGTTTGGAAATGACCTGGGTCATGGTACAGGCAGAAAATTATGTGAAAATAAAAGGTTCTTTTATGATGTCTAACCCAGCAAATTATAGGAATGTAACATGAAAGAGCACAAGTTTTATCAGGAATGTAAATATCCTGCTTTCTGAGGCGGCGTGCTGCGCACCACAAGACCCCACAGCTGAAGTTATGAGTGGAGTTTAATCGTAAGGTGATGTGATAAGAGGAAGCACTGTATGGAGTGGGATGTATAACATGTAATAACATAAATGTATAACTTTTTCTTAAGAGTGTATTCATGTGGTTTGGTCATCAGAAATAAGTGTTTTATTGGACGTGCTGGTTAGTAGTCTGTGTTCAGAATTAGTTGTAGGCTAAAGGTAATTAACAAGAACTCTTTATGTTTAAATTTATTTGTTGTCTTCTACAAGTTTTTACCCCTCAGCCAGTTATGGCTGGAGGGGTATTGTCGTTGGCTTGGTGGCTGGGTGGGCGAGCACGTTGTGACAATAACTTTGTCCTGGCCATTGCTTGGCTCATGCAGAGGCCAGCTTTCTGAAATTTTGCATAAGCATTCCTTATGACCTACAAGTATGCGTGGGGTAGCTAATTTGCATATGTGACCTTTTACCTTCCACAATGACCTTGAACATGTGGGCGGCGTGACAGTAACTTTGTCTAGGCCATTGCTCGGCTCATGCACAGGCCAGCTTTCTGAACTTTTGCATAGGCACTCCCTCTGACCCACACCTGTGCGTGGGGTAGCTAATTTGCATATGTGACCTTTGACCTTAGCAATGTAACCTTGAACATATAAAGTTTGTCTGGGCCATTGCTTGGCTCATACGCAAGCCAGTTTTCTAAACTTTTGCATGGGCACTCCCTATGACCTACACCTGTGCGTGAGGTAGCTAATTTGCAAATGTGACCTTTTGACCTTTGCACAGGGACCTTGACCTTGAATATTCTGGTTTGGCAATGTAGGCAATTTGTTGTATTGTGTACTGTGTGTGTGTGTGTGTGTGTGTGTGTGTGTGTGTGTGTGTGTGTGTGTGAGTGTGAATATCTTTTCAGTTGGAGAACAAAAAAAATTAATGATTATGTTTACATGTCTTACACAATGTAACCACATGTGAGATGAAGAATGTTTATTTTGTAAGCTTGGAATGAGTCAGTTTATTATAATTACAATCCATCTGCATGTTTGGAACATGTGGCTGTTATGTTATGACATAGCTTTTTAAAAAAATATATTTTAAATTTTTTTATTGAAGCAATGGCACATAATTGCAGGACTCTAATGCGTTATATTACCTAGAACAGCACTTTTTGGCTGCCTATCTAATTACAGTGCTTGGTTTTACAGTATGTATCAGTTAACATAATAAGTCTTTCCTTGACATGTAAAAAAAAAAAGTTATATAACAATTTGAACCAATTATGTTTCCCAGCATGTAGCTTCAACACACAGTGCGGTGGAACTGAGCCCCAGAACGCTATTTTTTAAAAGAACAGAAATTGGTTTTATGGACTACTCCCAGGCTGGAAAACAGCATTTCCAGTTCACCATGCATACTGAAATATGAAGTCTATATTTATTTTAAAAAAAAAACAAAAAAAATCCCACAACCAATCCAGACGCTTTCATCAGGAGGCTTCCATCTTTCTGTTTTAAAGACACACATCATCTTCACTGACATTCATGACTTGTTTTTATTCTTGCTCTTTCTCATCCTCTTTGACATTCAGTCTTTGGGCCAGTGACTGTCACTATGTGTTTGTCATCCCTGATCATTCCTTCCACTGGGCTTCAGTTGTGTACAGCATTATATCATCTTGCTGCATTTCATCACTCATGCTCTGTCTATAAGAAGCCCGAATTGTTAAAAAAAACCTCCTGAAGCATAGCAGTGTGCAGATTTTACACTGAAGATGCGAAACTTTAAGAGGCCACTTTGAGAAAGTATGAAATGCCTGAGAGGTGAGAAATGAAGATGAAGTGGGCGGTGAACAAGACTGTATATGGTACATGATATTGTATACGATGCCATGGCACAATATTATGCTTATGGTCTTATTCTGTTTTTATGCTTATTACGTATGCTATCCTTCTAAGCTTGAAATATTTTAGGCAACTGCATTTTATTACAAGACATAAAGATTCTGTAGATTAAATGCAAAGGTGTTTTCCATCATCAGTATATTAGAGCCTTATATTCTCCTCTTGTCTGTCACACAGAGCAGCGCAGTCGGGTGTGACATGGTAAATGAAATCGAGTTGGAGAAGAAGCGATGTGAAAACCAAACTGCTGGAAATATAACATCAGGTAATGTATAAAACTTGGGATGCTGAAGGTCAATAGCTGTAGGTTTTCAACTTTGTACTAGTCTATGGGCATTTTCCTTTCAGTCCTCTGACTCAGTGTTGTTCGATGGATGAAAAGCTTCTTTTCCCCCCCAGCCTCCACAAACCCAGCTTCAAGGGCTTCTGAAAGTTCAAATCATTGGTTATCTAGAAGTTTCTTTCAGCTCTGAAATGATTTGTATTCCTGTGACTCATTCTTTATAATGACAAACCAGTGTGAATTCCATTTTTCTGAAGTGAAAGTCATGTTCGCATTGTAGGAAGATAACAGGAGGCATAGGGGGATTCAGAGTCCACCATCTTACTGAGTGGTTTGAAGAGGTAGATGTATACTTTCAGTCCTGTTTCAGATAGATTTGAGATTTGCAGTGTTTTGTGAGCACTGATGGAAAAAAAGCATACTTTGTTTCTCACTTGTGGACATCAATTTTAAATGTCCTTTTTATTAGAATCGCACTAAAAGTACTCACAGTTTCTGTTTATAAGCTCACATTTACAAAACTGATGTACAGGCAAAAGGTGTACATTATGACCTAAATAAATGCAACATTTTGATAAGGTTTTAAAGTTCAGATAAAATAGAAAGAAAACATCCAATATAATAATATGAAAAATAAATTAAAAATGCCCCCTGCTCTGTGTGATTTAGAGGGTTGTTAAAGAGTTGCTTTTGTTTACAGCATTGTGTAATATTTTCCATATAGGGTTGTAATTTTAGCCATGATTACACTGTTCACTTTTTTTTTGGTGCAAAATATTGTTTAAATTCTATCAGTGAGTAGAAGGAGTTTTATACACTGAGTTGTAGATATAGAATGGTAGAACTCATTGTCCCAATAAGCTGAAGTCATCGCCTGCTATGTTTGGACTCATGTAAGTAGTAAGTGAAAACAAGCCATTAAGACCTGGATGTGAGTTAAAATATGATAAGATAAGATGGGATAATCCTTTATTTTACCCATATGAGGATTTTGGATTTTGTTTTGTTACAGCAAAAATGACAGCAAGTATAGAATTAGCCAAAAGTCACAGTAAAGTATGCGCAGTGTATGCTTGCCCCAATAAACAATTTGTTGCTATAGGAAATCCTTTCACAAGTAACTATTACAGGACAAAAGAGACAAGTGTGCACATGAAACTTTTACAGTCTCTTTTACCTAGGACACAAAAAATACATATATGCTTTAATTTAAACAGATTACATTCTTTATAACACAACTGAGTACTGACTGTTTATTATATTTCACGCATCATCTGGCTTTTACTTTTAGTGTTTTTCATGATTACTCTTTTAATTTTGCTTTATTATTATTTATGATGATGTAGAGTCACACGTTTTGCACTTCTCTACATGAAGTTTAAAAACATTAATGCCCTATACAGTTCCCCAATCCCTGATCTTAAATGGGAACCGAACTCATCATTCATAGGAGTATACGCCCCTTTACGGGGCCCTTGCAAACCCCCATCTTTGGTCTTTGCCTGCTTTTTAGAATTTAACCAAATTATGCATTGGGTGGCGTCTTAAGATCAGAGCTGGGGGTGAAATTAAGCAATAATCACATCTATTGTCTACTGTCATGTTTTTAACTGATATGTAGCTGGGGATATTAAACATCTTTTAACGGTTAAGTCTTGAAGAAGTAAATGAAGTCATGTGAAACACCTGTTCCTCTCCATCGGGTGTGTTTTACTGAAAAAACAATTATATGCACATTAGGGACATTATGATGCACTGTGATTGGGTGGTAAATCCTCTTTCTGTTGCCAGGCTGCAAAGGAATGTGGGACATTGTCGCCTGCTGGCCGTCAGCCAAAGTCGGGGAGCTGGTGGTAATTCCTTGTCCAAACTACTTCAGGTACTTCAGCGACCACCACAGTGGAGGTAAGACAAAAGAACTTCATGAGGAACCGAATGTGAATGGAGTGCAATGAAAACACGAACAGTTTGTTGTACAGGGTTTTAGAGCAGTGCTTTCGGGCGAAAGAAATGAGACTCAGAACAAAGTTCACAAGAGTTGCGACTGTTAGGAATGTCTTTTTTCTAAATCCAGGCTAAGATTCTACACGGCAAATGCGGTTAATTATATAACAAATGTTTGAAGAGATTGTTTTGTTGCCTGAGCTCTAATGGCTGCTGGCAGAAACATTGTGGTGAGAAATCTCCATAATGAGATGTAAGCATTTCAGTTTGAATTGTTTGTGTTAGCTATTAGCTATTGCACTGTTTTTATACCTTGAATCTCAAGCTGTTGAGTGTAATGGGGGGAAAATGGACTGCAAATCCAATATTAGCTTGCTTTTATAATCAGTGAGTATCAACATACATACTCTATTAAAGTTTCACTTTGAAAAATCATTTCCATGGGGTATGTGTGTATAATATTTCAGGCTTTGGTGTGGATTTGATGATCTGTCACCATTAGCCTTATACTTCAGGCATGAGAGAATTTTGGAGATTATTTGGTAAGATGACATTAAAAAGCGGTCACAGACCAGTTCAGTTCCTCAGAGTCTTACTTCTTGTTTATTACATGTGGCTGTGTAAAAGAGATGATGTAAACAGAAAGTCCACAAGGGGGCTATTTACTGTAATAGCCTCAACCAGATGGAGTTTTTATTCATTAGAAAAATCCTGATTTGTAAATATGTGGGCAACCGTGTGTACTTTTGGATTTTTTTTTTTTGATGGCTTGTTGGTTTTTTCAATCCCCATGAGTTAGTATAATATGTCAGGCTGTAGTGAAAAACATTTTCAATCCACCAGTCGAGTTCACTAGGTGAATTCAGACAGTTCTTTACGAGCCTTGCACAATTTCTATGGTCATTTCACTTCAATGAAAGGTTCAGTGTTCCTAAAAGAGCACTCATATTGAGAAGTGCGTTGAGCTGAGCATCTGCCACTGGGAACAATGTACATCCGTGGCATACTTGCACTCTGAGAGAATTCAGAATAAGTGTTAGGCTGAGTAGTGAATGGCTGAGAGTTTAAAAGGAAAGTCTAATTACATAGTGGTGCTGTAAGAGGGTTATAGCTGTTGCGTGCCATTCTGGTCTGTGTGAAGAGTGGAATTAGTGTTAATGTCTGACATGGGAGAGTGTGCGGAGGAGGTGGGAGGGATCTTTTTCTGTATCTTTACGATAATGCAGGTAGCCTGGGGAAGGTTTCCATCTGCTGGATCTGCTTCTTCTTATGGTAGTGTAGCATCGTTCTCGTAGCATACAAGCGCCCATCTTTCAATGTCTGTCCTTACCACTAATTAATTTTAAAAGAAATTTTACTGCAGGTTGTTGTTAATTTCATGTCTCTGTGTTTTGTGCAGCGGTCCAATCATTTCTTGCTAGTCAATTAGGTTTTTGGAGGAACAATATTTTAAAAAGTCTTTCACATGCTTGCTTAAAGCTGTGCAGACACTTTGTTGCAAGACTAAATAGACAGGTCACTTAAGAGGAAATCAAGCTTCCTAACTGAACCTTGGCATCTAGCTGCAGTAATATCTCTCTCACTACTCAGTACTCGTTCTGTGCTTGGGGAATTAGGGCTGTCAGAACAAATTTGCTGTAGTTGAGTCACAGTTTTTATGTATTGAAGGGCAAAAAGATCTCACACAGATGTTCTACTTTTAGTTGATGAATTCTTTTGACCTACAAGTGGCGTCCTCACAGGAAGTGATAAGTGATTCGAACGACGCATGCAAATCTTGCTTGTGGCCAGCTCTGGTTGCCTAGGTAACCCTTTTGCGTGTTTCTAGCTTCAAAATATTTCTGAGTGAAATGGAGAGCAGAGAACAGCTAGTTCCCAACAGGAGGTGTAGATCTGAAGAAGCAGTATCTAGCTAGTTCACTAATAAATAGCTTATATTATAATTAGCTTATTTTATATTAGCTTATATTTTCATAACAAATAGCTTATGATCATCGTCATTTTCATCACAAGGCAAGTATAAAATGGATACTCTTGTACATCATGAACCGGGAAGAGTTAAATGTAAATAAATATACTCAGAGGAAATGTGAAACACTTCGTAAACATGTATCCAAGCATCACTTTTCCAGTTATTATCCTTGTAAAATTTCTGTGTGCATTCGTAAAGCACAGGAGATTTGGACACGGCAGTTATGAGCTGATGTAGGCGGAATCATTAAAATTGTGTTTATTGTTTCCCTTGAGAAAATGTTCTGGGGAACTCAGTGTCTGCCAGCATCTAGCAGTCAGTGGTATCTTTAAGCTCTTATCGGTTATTGATTGAATTGTGTCATGTGATAGTTCAGCTCAGCTGAACTCTGTACCCCTAACCACTTTGCTTCAGAAAATCACTGACTACTGAAATTGCATGGCTGCTTGTTGCTCATCTCTTCCTGTTTGGAGGCATTTGGAGGCCGTTTGGAAAAGACGCTCTGTGTAAATGCATGTCAATTGCATTTTAACCACAAGATGCAGTGGGAGTGAACTGTTTTTTACCATTTTCATTGCTGCCGATTAACAGTTTGATTTTCTTTTAAGAGATTTTTTCTTGACTGTAGAAACTGAAGTTTAATCTATAGGCGTAGTTATATGTTCAATTTAGCAATAGCCTATTCCAGCTGGTTTCAGATGAGAGGTGGGGTTACACCCCAAACTTGTCACCAATCTATTTCAGGACTGACACAAGCTCAACCATTCACACTCACTTTCAGATCTTCTGGCAGTTTAGAGTGGTCAGTTGGCCTAATGTACATTTGTACTGGGAAGAAACCCGAGGACTCAGAGGAAGAGCATGCATACTCCTCATAGAAAGGAACTTTTCTGCGATTCGAACCCAGAACTTTCTCACTGTGGGGTGACAGTGATGAACCTCTGAGCTGCTATACAAAAAGAAAAGGTCCAATTTTTCCCTTTACTAAAACACATATTCAGACGTCATTGATCGATCGATGGTGTCAATATGTGCCCACCAATAAGGCTGACTCGTTGTTGAGTTCATGCTTATTGGATGTTATGTATCGCTGACTTGCATGATGACAGGCAGCAATAAAAAGAACCGATTTATTATTAATAACAAAACTAAAACCCCCCAAAAATTGCACACAATCTACCTCAGGTAGGCAGAGAATCTTGCAGGTAAATAAATATCTGTGGTGTAAACTCTGAAATCAGAAGCTTGACACTTGAACTCTTTAAACAGATAATTAAACTAACAAGACAAGTAATACAAAGGAATGCATAAATTAGAATGGTAGTAAACCCGCCCTTTAAGGGGGACTTAAAGTGAAGATGGATATACCAAACACTAAGAAATTCTGAAATGCAAATATGTCTAAGATTGTTCTTTTCACTTGTTACTGCTGATGTGTAGACATTTTCATTCACAAATTTAATTTAATTATTTGTGTGAAATTTTTTTCATGCATTATCCAAGAAAAATAACATTTGCTCAGTACTCGTTTCATGCTTTCAAATACAAAACTCTTGCTCAGATTAACTAGCAAAATAAATCTAAATTGTAGGAATTGTCCCATGTGCATTATCTTCCACACAATATTCATCATTCAAACCTTTTGCTAAAGAAGTGGACTAAATTAACTATAAATCATGAGCAAAGTGAATGAGAATGAAGCTTCTCTTGTGTTTATTTTCTCTGAGCTGGCAATTTCTACCATGTCTCTAGTATTTCATTGCTCTTCCTTAAAGAGAAATCCATCCACATTCTGGACTGTCTGTTAACAATGCATCTTTATTTGTGTGTGACTCACAAGATGTGCTGCCGGATTTAGATTCTAGTGTACCCAGCCACTGATAGGCAGATCCCTGATTCATCACCCCTTTCACTTGGAGGGATTTTTAAAAGAGCAGCACTTAGGAATTGCAACAAATCGTCATGTTGTATTTTCCCCAAATCAAAACAAAGCTATAAAATATCCCAAGCGTAGAATTGGAGAGCTGCTCATTTAGAGTAGAGTGTTATACATCTACAGTAAATATTTTAGCATTCTGTTAGAAGAGCGCAGGGATTTTTGCACAAAAAGGTTACAGCTGTTGAAATAGAAAACAATAACATGTACAAACACAAGTGAAGGTCAAATTATTTAAGTTTAGCAACATTGGGACGTACAGTTTGAATCCATTACGCAGGCTGTTCATGTTGAATGATTGATTTATAACAAGCGTATAATTTGTACAGTTCTTTGCAATGGCCTTGTGTCTAAAACAAAGCTGTTTTTGAGATGACTATAGAAGACACACTTCCCACTTCTGACTCTGTTTAGTCTGTGGGTCTGACAGCTGGAGCCCCAGCTGTGCTGTTTGTGGAAGTCTCACTACAGTTTACAGACGGCTTCTAAAGAGCATCCGAGCAGCTGTGTCACTGTCTGCTATGGAATGGCAACATCACAGACTGGTGGACCTTACAGCTGTTACTGTCCTGAATTTTGACTCTATTAAAACTGTAGTAAATTGCTCTTGTCCATTAAACATTGTACTATTAACCCTGAGATTTCCAAACAAGGGGTTGCCCGAGCTACTAAATTTTACTGAGCATCTTGCAGAAACAGCCAATTTTCACCTGGAGTCCCAAAAAAAAAAAAAAAAAAAAAAAAAAAAAGGTTAAAAACCTTCAATATTTGAATGTTATTTTTTTGTGGGGTGGGGCAGTAAAGTGCTATTTTGTGTGATATGCTGCTTTTTCTTTTGACATAAACACATTTTTTATCTATAACATTTATTTATGTGTGGTTAAAAAGCTAAATATTTTTGTACTGACCTAATAATGTAGAAATCTTAAAATAAAAATCTGTTAAAAAAAAGATTTTTGCCTTTCCAAATCAATACGTGACAAAGAGCATCAATCAAACGCTGAAATAAACATGAAAAATAAAGCTACAGTGTTACGTTTTATTCTTTTAATTTAATTTCTACTCTAATATAGTACATCCCTAAATATTAAGGAAAGAAAAAGATAATTGCATGCGGACAACAGAATCACTGTGCTCAATTAAAGACTCCTCCTCTATCTCCACTCAGAGATGACCTTTTATCCTCTCAGGCTTAGAGGGAACACCATTAAAGCGAGACACCAGCACATAGAGTGATGCTTTATTTCATAATTTCAGGATTCTTATACTCAGATAGTCATTGTGTGGCAATTCAGTAAAGAGTGGTCAGTCTGAACAAAGCATTATGTGCAATTGAAGGGGACAGGCTAAACGTGTTCAGCTGCGATGACATGGATTATTTCTCCTCACCATGGCATTTGTTCATAAAAGCACATAAAAAGAGGGTCTCTTTTATAAAATAAAACAATGCAGTAAGTTTTGCCTTTTGAATTTCAATGACTGTGCAAATAAACACCATGAAAATGACTTCAGTCACTGCATAATTAATCGGAACATGACATGTAAATATAATTTGATTTAAGAAGTTGCTTTTACTATATGATTGTATAATTATAATGGCTATTATAGACCATTAGTATATGCTTATTAATTTATATATTTCTTTTTAAAATGATTACCATACAGTATATTGGACTAGACTATAATTATACCACATGAATAATCCAAGGTGTTTTTAAGCTTCTGTGGTGCTCAGACATGATGTTTTTGAGGCTTCTGAGTGGAAAACTGTTCACTCTGTTTGAACTCACGATCTCCCAACAATGCCATAGTCATTAGTGGCCACTAGTCAAGGGAACAAAATCGACTGTGCAGTGTGGATGGGAGGGATGGCGTACTCTCTTTCTCCTGTCAGTGGTAGCGACACTAACCAACCATGAACATCTGCAAGCTCATGTATGCAGCAACACAGAGCTGATTATGAGTCTAATACTGAACTATTCCATAATCCTAACTGACACTCATTGACCTGATTTCGTATAAAAGCAAATTATTTGCTATTTACCTTCCCACAATAATGATATATACAGTATAAAAATGTTAGTGCATAAAAAATATTAGTGAGATCCATGTGTTGCATGTCATTATTGGTCTATTACCATGATCGGTATGACACTGGGGCTTTCCTAATATCGATTTCATGTCCCAGTTCCCACTTAGATGCAGGATCCTGTGATTTTTTTATTGAGATTGATTTGTAATAGACTATGTAGTCATACTGAGCAGCCGAGGTAAAATGATTGTTGAAATGTCATTCTGTCTTGTGAAGGATCATTCATGTGGAGTGTTAGTGTAAAAATATATCGAGCCAGTGTACTGAATCATAGATGACGGATCGATGGAAGTGACAGATGTGGTAAATTCAGTGCACTATGTGTGAGGTCTTTCTCTTTAGGATGAAAGGGCATCGGTGACTTAAGGGATTTGAAGTGTGCTAGAGATGAAGAAAGCAAACTGGGATGACTCGGCTGTTAATCAGAGCTGTGAATTTCCTTCAGGGTGAACTTTGTCCTTAAAAGCTTAAAAAGCGAAGCGAGTGCTTGACCAAAGATGAGAATATTTTTCAAGTGATGTGTAAAGTTAGTTCAATTCATTTTAAAGGTCGGTGAATCTCTACATCCATGTGTGTGACTGTGATTGTGGGAATAAGAGATCGGAGTGTGTCTCGTGTTCAAACAAATGGTGAAGTGGTATTTCAAATTTTTCACATCATTAGGGAATCAGAAAACTAAATTAAGCATGACGAGCTGTGCTGTTATTGGAAAATATAACAATCCAATGTACTTCCTTACTATATTTTGTGTAATAAAATAAGATTTAGACTACAGTCTGTTGTACTTGTTAAAACAGTGTGACTGAATACTCCATTGTAATTGGTCAGTAGGTGTATATATATAAAATGATTTTATTACAGCACAGCTTAATTGTTGACTGTAACATGAATGAAAAGTTCATATTTAAGTTCAAATTAAATTACATTAAAAACATTATGACCACTGACAGGTGACTGAAGTAAATACCATTATCTCATTTCAGAAGCACCTGCCAAGGAGTGGGATGTGTTATTGTTATTGTTTTTATGTATATATATATATATATATATATATATATATAT
>JAOUQZ010000025.1:4324808-4335450 GCA_028564935.1 Neosilurus hyrtlii | reverse complement strand
AAACACAAAAACAGCACAGAACTCAGCAAACACATCTGGAACCTCAAAGACAGCAACATTGAACACTCCATTTCCTGTCGCATCCTGTCATTGAACTCACCCTATAACAGCTCGAGTAAAAAATGCAACCTCTGTCTTAAAGAGAAGTTTCTGATCATATGTCACCCTGAACTATTAACACTCAGTAAGAGTAACAAACTTGTGTCTTCCTGCCTCCACAGAAACAAAGCCCTCCTAGGCAACACCTGAACAACTTCACATTGCATAAATTAAAGCACACCATTCAAACGTTGATGACTGTATATATACTGTGTTAAAAGAATGCTCTTAATAAATCCCCTGATGAGTGGGCAACCATGAAACAGGCTTGTCGGGATGAAATTGTAGTACTGTTATTTTTTCACACACACACACACACACACACACACACACACACACACACACACCCACACACACACACACATATATATACACACACAAACACACACACACACACACACACACACACACATTTATATACGTATAATGTCCCGCTGGGAAACATCTTAAAAACACTTTTATTTTGAAGTGTTGTGAACACAGCTCGTTGGGACGAATGTCCGCATGTGCCCAATAGAAACGAGGCAGCCAGCCAGGCACAGAAGAAAACTCTCCATGGCAACGCTGCTGTAACTTTCACTCATTGAAAAATGTTTCTCTGTTTGCATCATGTCTGCCTCTCAAGAGCCATATACCCCACCGTGATTGGTAGGTTCGTTCAGCTCCGCCCACAACACTGTTAAGTGCCATACATATCAAACTCGCGGGCCGCAGTAACGTTAAACTTTCATATTAAGGCGGGGGCCACAAAATATCGTCCCTGAGGGGGCCACGAGTTTGAGACCCCTGACTTGAGAGTGTTGTTATTATTCTACTTCAACTTTAACATTAAAGTCAATGGTAGCCCACAGTTTTATAAAATTTTGCACAGTGATAGAGGGCAGTCTCAGGTAACTACACACTGTTTACATCAGAACATGGCATGGCTTTGCCACAAAATTCAAGAGCTTTATGCGAGTGTTAGAAAATGGGTGTGTCCAACAGTCAGTGGAACTGTCAATCACCTCATTAACCACACCTGGACCAAATCACCAAATTACTCCTATATGTCTTGACGCTTCACAGATGTGATTAGGCAGATCACAGTTCAAAGCACTTTATTAATTACATACAACACAGTCGAATACCTTTAACATTAGATAAACAGAATTCAGGTGATCAGGCAGGCAGAATATGCGAGGTAAGGCTCAGAGGAATAACATCAGGCAAGTGATGATCATACCCAACAGGTCCGTGTCAAAGCTGAGGAATCATGCAAGAGTCATTCATAGAGAAACTAAACCCAATAATGAATGGCTTGGTATACACTGGAAATAAACACAGAGGCAACACTTTGATGCTGGTGTGTGAGTGTTGAATGTCCTTATATACTGGCGTGTGTAATCAGGTGTGAGTGCTGACAGGTGTGCTGTGTGATGCATTTGGCTGAAGTCAGGAAATTGTGAGGGGTGAGGTGCATGCTGGGAAGTGTAGTGAGTTGTTAGACTTTGCTGAGGCTGTGACCCTATAAAACTCATTTATCATTGTAAAGAAAAATAATGGGGAAAATCAGGGTCAAGAAAACTTAAAAATGAGAGAACATTATTCCTAAAAATGTAGCTTAAAATTCACAAATTTGTAAAATTGGTAAATTTTTTGGTATCAGATCATGATTATACTTCAAGGATTCCCAGGAAGATGTCAAGATGTCATTATGGTGTTCATAATGTAACAAAATCGAAACTTGGTCATTTTGAATTTTATCAAAAGTTTTTTCCTTATTTTATTTAATTTTTTTACTTCTTTGTAATGTTTGTAAAATTTGCACCCTGCACTCACAGATGCTGCTGAAAATGACTTCTTTCTTGGCTTATTTTTATTTGGTGCCTTGACCAGAATGGTTAAGAAATTGGTAAACAGGAAATAAAGCAATTTCTCAATAACAATGACATTTCACCTTCAAATTTAGTATCTTTCAGTGGGAACAAAAGCTGACATTCCCAGTGGCTTCTGGTGTTTTTTATTTATTTTATTTATTAACTTCAATTTCATAACTTCATCTAAGGTCATGTTAGAGATTAATCAGGAGCTGATTCATTCAATCCAGACAAAGTGTTCATCATGGGGCAGGACTTATCACTTGAAGTAAAACAATCATGGGTATGCTTCTCAAATTACTTTTCATTTCTGGTGTAGGTTCCAAAATGAATTGTTCCAGTCTGGAATATGTCGTCAGATGTTCACACTTTTATCAAATGTAAATCCATCATCTGTTGACAACAGATATTCTCTTGCAGTAGTGTGTGTGTGTGTCTGTGTGTGTTTGTGTATGTTTGTGTATGTTTGTGTATGTGTGTATCTTTGTGTGTGCGTGCGTGTGTGCTTGCGTGTGTGCTTTCTGTTTAATGGCCACTGGCCATGCTTGTTGTTGGTTTTAAAATTAGCTGTGACATTCTAATTAAGCTATATTTACCACTATTGACTGCCTAATGCTTTTTGTGGAGCTAATTCCAAGTAGTAAATAAGTTTATCAATAACAAGGCTGAAGGGGAAAAAAATCTTTTTAATGGCTTTCCATTCTGGAAAACTTTTCAATCAGTAAGAATAATAATCAGCTGTAGCTTTGAATCATTGTGCATGACTTTTTATAACACAGCTTGGTTGAATTATTAATTCTAATTGGTTGGGTGCATTATTTCCTTTAATTACTTAATTTATTATGAATACTGAATTCTGATTTGTCAATTATGGTATTCTAGTCTGTTTTTTGTCTGTACCAGACCATTGCAATGTATAATCAACAGTTACTATTAACAATTAAAGGCAATATTTTCTATTAAAAAATTGTGTAATTAGCCATAGATAATGCTCAGCAAACTGGTCATTATTTTGAAATAAAAGGCTTTAATTGGTTTGCATTATACTTTACATAACAAAATAGTTTGAAGTGTGTTATTCCATACTCATGATGGCTCATTTGAATGCTCAGTTCTAATTGGTCAGTTATGATATTTATTGGTCTGTTATTTCTTTATAACAAGTGACTTCGAAGTATAACAGATCATTGGAGCACGTCATTAAGGGAAGCAATAAAATAATTTTTAATCAATAAAATCCACACAGTCATTATCTGTACAACTTATCCTTCTGGGCCACAGGGAAAGCTGGATCCAGTCCAAGCTGTCTATTGCATGGCTAACACAGAAGCAAACTACTGAATTTACTTGCACTTTCACAGCCATGGGCAATGAATAGCCAGAGGAAGCACACACAGAGGGAGAACCTGGAAACTCCACAGAGAAAGGTACTAGTCAGCCACATGTTTCAAACCCAGAACCTTCTTGCTGTGGGGGGGGGGGACTTAGACACCATGTCACCCAACAATAAAATCATTTTTTTAAATTGATACTTTGATAGTAGCTGTATGACAAGCAGAACCATGTACTGAGAGCCGGTCTTAATCTCAGAATCAACCCTGACATCTGGGTCAGGATCCTGACACAGAGCAGAGCTTGCTGTACATTATCCTTTACTCAGTAAGGAATTCCTTACTCCAAAGACTTATTTTCTCCCAATGAATGTCACTTAGGACTTTCTCCCCGTGCTTACATGGGCTTCCTCTGGGTACTTCGATTTCCTCCCACAGTCCAAAAATTCAAATTGCCTGTAGGTGAGAGTGTGAGTGTGAATGGTTGTATGTGTGTTGGCCCTGCAATGGCCTGGCGAGCTGTTCAGGGTGTACCCTTTGCCCATAGTCGGCTGAGATAGGTGCCAGCCTCGCCGTGGCCCTAATTAGGTTTAAATGGCTTAGAAAATGAATGAGTGAATGAATAGTATCATATTCACTGTCTACATAGATCTACAAGACCAAATATAATGTCAATACTACAAGAGATTAAGGTTTAAGTACATTTCCCTGTTTTTTATGTGTAAAATGTAAGGGATTATGAGAGAGAGAGAGAGAGAGAGAGAGCTTGTGCACCTGAACAGGAGCTCTCATGCTCACTTCAAGTTTCGCATTTACTCCAAAAGGTCTTACCTGCATGTCTGTCTGCTAGTCTGAGTAATATTTTTGCTTGGTTCCTAATAAACCTCAGTTCTGTTTTATTTTTAACTGTGCATGATCTGTTTGTTCTATGCAATCAGTGTTTCTTACTAGACATGCTTGTGTGCTAGTGAGGTAAATAAACAGAATAACTTATTTATTTTGATTTGGTTAAGTAGAGTCATTTTTAACCAGATATTCCTAATAAGATTCTGCGCGGGACAAACAACGATCAGTATATTAACTTTTAAAATGTATAAAAATGTTGAAGTCGTGACCTCGCAGCATTATTTTTGGGTTAAATTTCAAAGGGCCCCAACACTGTAATAGAGTAGTTCACTAGACAGTATACAGCAGCTATTTTTACTCTCATATGGGAGGCACGGGAATTTGAAATTCACCCATCGAAACTCCTTCGTAAGGATTTAGAATGCAAGTTAATGTCATTGTACCTGTCAGCATGACAAATACAAATATGACAATATAAAATATTAACTAGTAGGGTCATTTTAAGAGGATTCGTGTCCATTTTTAGGATACCAAAGTTTCTCAGTGTGTTTAACAGCATCATATTTGTCCTGCAGTGATAGTGAATCTTAATACATTAGGGGACCACAGATGCACCATCATTGATTTTGAGGTCAAGGGGACTCAGCATCATGAATTATGCCATCCCATGTGGGAATTGACACCTAAATTGTCATTTTTGGCCATCCACTTCAAGAAATAGAAATTTAACAGTTTTCTAAGATGGCAGTGGTGACCATTTTGACAAAAGTCTAAAATAACAACTTTCATGCCATTTTGGTGAGGTGTATGGAAGCTCTTTTTTTTAAGTATCACTTAATCCAACTGAGAAACTAAATCCACTGAGAAACTTTATCCTAAACACGGTCACAGATCCTCTGAAAATAAAATTTTTTTTTAACATTTTAATATGCCGATCGTTGGTTGTCTCACGCAGAATTTTATTAGGATCTGGTTTGTCCGCCCTGGAAACGACTTGTCTGGGAAATCCCCTTATTCTGAACATTCTATACACTTACATATACTCCCGCCCCAGTTTTTGCAGTAAAATAGCACCCTCCTGTGTGAGGATTTATTAATCTTTTTTTTTCCCCACACGAAAAACTTTATAATAGAAATGGTATGGACTTTATTCACCTTTAAGCTCTCAGAAGAAATCAGGTGATTTCGAACAGCACAAGAAATTCAATTAAGAAAAATCAATTTACCTACTTATATTATATCTATAAATACGTTTTCCTGCTTATGACTTTTAAAGTTGCATGGGTGACTTGAATGTGATTATGTTTGTAAATTGTCTTCCACTGTGGTTAATCTTAAAGATTCCTTTTTCTTTCTACTTGTTTTTTTTTTCTCACCAATGTAGATCTCTCTCCCATTATCACTGGCCAAGACAATCCAGCAAATTATTAACTTGTGCACATATTCATCATCACAGCTGCATTAAGACTGTCTCTGCTTTTCTTCATCTTTTTGGCCTGGCTAAAATTATGTGCTTGGTGAGGAACAATGAAGCAGAGCACACCCAGTTTTAATATTTCCAATAACATTTCCACTATGTATTGTAGCTGACAACATGACAACACTTTGCACAAAACCCTGATTTATGATGTTACAGTATATTGTTTTAAAAGAACTCCCTACTGAACTGTTCACATAGAATATTGCACCAAATGTTTGACCAGTAAATAAATGATGTAAAAGATTTTCACTCTCTGTTTTAGTAAGATTTTGATGGCATATTTCACACCATGCTATTTGATTTTTGGCCATTTTTATTATTGACTGTTTTAACAATGTTTTCATTTTATTTACTCATAAAATTGCTCGCTGAATGTGGAGGTATGACTCAAAGAACAGGAAGATAGGACATATGAGTTCAGTCTGGAGATGAAATAATAAAGCTGTTTTACTATGGCTCATGCAGCCGGATTTTAGATGTAAACTAAATCCTGTCTCACTCTCAGAGTAGTGTCAGAGACTGTTGTATGGAGGAAGTACTTACAAGTGGTAAAAATCAGAAGCAGCTTGTAGAATGAAAGACATTTGAAACCAGTTCTTTGGTTCTGTAGACTTAAATTACTTTTTTCCCAAGTTGTTTTTCTTTCCAACCTTGAAGCATCTCTTCAGTCTTCTTCCTATCATCAAATTAAGTTTGGTTCATTTCAAAAGAAAATGTTAGGCTGAAAAGTATTGATTTATTTCAGAAGAAGACGTTGTCCAGCACAGGACTGTAAAAAGTACCCAGGGAAAAAAATGTATTGAGGGGCTTATTTAGTTTACTAGAAGACATTGACCAGAAAAGGTATGAATTAGTTTGGTAAAAACCAATGTCCAGAAAAGGATTAAGTGAGCATGTAGGAAACGAATTGAAGGGCTAATTGAAATTGGTGGAAGACATTGTCCAGAACAGAACGAATTGATTTGAGATCAGTGGAAGACATTGTCCAGAACAGAAATCGTTGAGATTGGGGGATGACATTGTCCAGAACAGGACTAATTGAGTTAAGATTAGTGGAAGGCATTGTCGAGAACAGAAATAATTGAGATTGGTGGAGACATTGTCTAGAACAGAAATAATTGAGGTTAGTGGAAGACATTGTCCAGGGCAGAAATAATTGTGGTTAGTGGAAGACATTGTCCAGGGCAGAAATAATTGAGGTTAGTGGAAGACATTGTCCAGGGCAGAAATAATTGAGGTTGGTGGAAGACATTGTCCAGAACAGAAATAATTGAGGTTAGTGGAAGACATTGTCCAGGGCAGAAATAATTGAGGTTGGTGGAAGACATCGTCGAGAACAGAAATAATTGAGATTGGTGGAGACATTGTCCAGAACAGAAATAATTGAGGTTGGTGGAGACATTGTCTAAAATAGAAATAATTGAGGTTGGTGGACGACATTGTTCAGAAAAGGACTAATTGAGTTGAGACTGGTGGAAGACATTGTTGAGAACAGAAATAATTGAGGTTGGAGGAAGACATTGTCAGAAACAGGACTACTTGAGATTATTTGAGGAAAGAATTGACTGAAAGTGGTAGATGACATTATATATACTGTACCTGGACTGATTCAGTTAGGGCTGGCACAGTGGCATAGTGGTTAGCACATCCGCCTCACAGCAAGACGGTCCTGGTTTTGATTCCTGGACTCGGGCATTTCTGTTTGCATGTTCTCGTGCTTGTGTGGGTTTCCTTCAGGTACTCCTGTTTCTTTCCCACAGTCCAAAATAGGCTAATTGGCTGTTCCAAATTGCCCATAGGTGTGGATGTGAGTGTGAATGGTTGTGTGTGAGCTGCCCTGCGATGGTCTGGCTTTTACCCAGTATCGGATGCGATATGCACAGCCTCCCTGTGATCCTACTAGTAGGATAAAACAGTTCAGCAAATGATTTAGTGAGTGATACAGTTACTTTAAGGACCAGAATAGGTCAGAATATTTTTAGTTGTGCATCTCTGTTCCAGATTTGTTGAAGACATTATTTATAGGAGGACTGCTTAAGTTCTGTAGAAGACACTATCCAGAAGCTATTCCGCCTCAATACCACTGACTATTGCAGGGCGCATGTGTCAGCATGTGGGATGTGAGGTGCAGCATGGAGAGGTCACCTGTCTGTTCTGGAGTTAACACAGAGAGACAGACAAACATTCACATTTAAACCTACAGGCAGGGTAGCCAGTTACCTTAATCCACTTTGGACTGTGTAAGGAAACCAGATAACCTGGAGAAAACGCAGGCAAGCACGAGAAGGACAGACATAATACAGTACAGGACTGGTTCAATTCAGGAGAAGACACTCAATAAAAAATAAACACATTTCTGTGAGTACATCAAGAGTGTATATAGAAATGTTCAGTGTTCCTTAAAACCTTCACTCTGTCTCTGTTACTCAGGTAATCTCTCCAAGACTTGCACAGCAGATGGCTGGACTGAAGTGCTCCCCATAACGATTGCTGTGAATTGTGGGTTTAATCTCAACGGCACTGTAGAAGATGTAAGTTGGAGTGTTTTGGGGGGTTTGTGGGGAAAAAATTAGTATTTCACTATCAGTCCTATTCAGTGTTGACCCTACAAACACACACACACACACACACACACACATATACACACACACACACGCACACACACACAGACAGCTTAGAAATAATTTCTTTTCTGTCATTCTTTATCATTGCCTGATCGTGCGCCTCACCTCAGCAGCTTGAGTTTTAATCTTCTTTCATTCTAACTTAGCGGTTCATCTCCTGCTCTTTAGCCGTATGTCTCTCCTGACATAGAGCAAAGTGACACATTTGACTTCATTACACTGAGCACTTGACATCAAAGCATTCTCAAGAAATATTCCACGATCTCCAGGTCCTCAGTATTTGTACAGCTCAGTGAATGGAGTTACCAATGATCATTTTATGCCAAAAAAGCATTTATATCTTTCTACATATTGCTAGGTAGATATTTCCTTACAAAGGATCAGTCGAGGGTGTTAGCTTGTCTTACCCATGGGTTTTGAATGGTAAAAAATTGTTTACTTGTATTTTTTCCATTCGGTTAATCAGAATAATATGGTACGCATTAAATGTAAATCTAAATATAACATTAAATCAACACAAATAGAGGCTAAAAAAGTTAAGCCTCCAAACACGCACAGACCATGTGGCTTTTAGAAAATATCAATGAATGCAGTGGGGTATGGTCAGAATGGGAAAAGTACAATTTTCATGTTCTTATTATGTGTTTACTACGTCCATGCTGGTTCTTACTGCATCTAACATGTTTCCAGTAAGTTATTACTGTGCACATGATCACGTGCATTACATATGATTATACATTCATACTATAATCTCCCATAACACAACATGTTACTCTGCGACTCTGTCCTTGTTAACTTCCTACTGTGTCCAGAATTGACTACGTCTGATCTGTGTGTAATTTTCCAAAAGTTCTACCGCCTACTTCATGGAAATAGTGATAGTGATAGTGGTTTTATTGACAATGACCTCTTTTATTTGATTTGTTGGACCATTTCTATCCTGACGGGATGTCTCTTCCAGAGTGACTCCACTCTGATGCACACGGCACAACTGATTTTTTCTTTTATTTTGTTGATTATCTCTATGTCCACCGCGTGTGGAGGGATAAAAAAAGGGAAAGTTAGTAGAGAATATGTACATTATATTCAGAGGAGGAGAAAACTAAACATTTAGATTTTTAGCTGTTAGTGTATCACTTTAAACAACAGTACAGGAGTTGGAAATTCCATGAGGGAACAGTGCACACACCGCCCTTACTAAGTGTCCAACTCAGCAAGAAAGGTCTCATTACAGACTGCAGCGGAATCGTTTAAAAACTATTACGGTAATTCTAACATTTTGTACAAGATGTAGCGCTGAGTCATACAGCTGTTCTACACACAGGGCAAAAATTCCATGTTTATGAAATATTGAAATACTAAAGAAGGTCCTTGAGGGAGAAAATATGCTATGAAGGCGTATTGAATGAAGGATGGAGATTTTTGTAGTTTCTCAGGCTGCAGCAGGAAAAGGCGATATTTTTATATCAAAGCGAATGTTCTCTGACCCTGCTATTGTCAGTGGAGTTGATCTCAACGGTCTTATTTAACAAAAAGTTAAATAACCATGCCAAATATTACCAGCTCTGCTGCAAAACATTTTAAAGAATTCCTCCTGCGCATATTTATCTTTTATTTTGATATAGTCGTTTCAATTAAATGACGTCTGCTGAGACTTTACTCAAGGCTGCATTTAATTTGAATTAAAGGGCACTATGACTCAGTTATATGAGCAAATTTCATAGTAAAAGTGCTTAATCACTTAAACCAACCTTCTTGATTGACACCCAGGTTCTATCTAATTGTGAGTAATGGTGCAGTTATTCAGTGATCAAGTCAGTAGTGTCCTTTAACGGGTAATTATTAAAGGGTAATTTTATTCCCAGCTCTGAGCTTATCTTCACCCACCACATAATTTTGAAAAATGTTAAAAAGTAGACAAGGGGCTGAGGGGATGCACTGTGGGGATGGTGTACATAAACTTCTGTAAATTATGAGTCTCCATCAGCATATATTTATAAATGAATGTGGTTTAATAGACTCCCAGACATGGGAAGGGCCTGAGGAAGGTGGGCATTCATGTTATTTTCTTTGACATAGAGAAATACCAATCTGTCGACCCTCTATCAGCATGGCTATCAGCAAGATGTAGGATGACTTTAATCAATAAATAACATTTTGAGCCATTTTTAACCAAAAACATTACTATTTTTTAAAAAATGTATGGTATTTTTCTTAATGTTAACACCCGCATTGAAATATTTAGTCACAGTACAGTGATACTATATAATTTAGGTTACAGCTCAAAGAAACACCTCCATTTCATATTTGCCGGATACATAAATGTATATTTTTATATATATATATATATATATATATATATATATGTATGTATGTATGTATGTATGTATGTATGTATGTATGTAT
>JAOUQZ010000025.1:4295113-4315234 GCA_028564935.1 Neosilurus hyrtlii | reverse complement strand
ACTGGCAGTTACTGACAGTTTTAAACTGCCTTTTAAACTGAAGTAATGTCTTAGGCACACGTCTTGCTTTTGGTCTTTTGATCTGAAAACCATATTTCCCATCGCAGTAAGGTTGACAGCATTTGAGAGCTAAGAATTTGATGAACATAGTGATATAAATGATTTTGCTGTACTGTAAAAAGTGTTTAAAGATTTTAAAGATATGATAAATATTTAACTTCTACACGTACTATTGACTCGAAAGTTAAATGGTCAGAACCAGCAGACATTTTCCTCCTTTTTGATGTAAAATTTATTGGTGTAGAGTCCAAATTAAGGGAGTAGGAGTGATCTCACACTCTGCTAATGACATCATCCACTAGACACCCATTATAAATACACAAACTGACTCAGAAATCCTTATGACAAATGATGAAATGCTGACTTCAATGTCTACATTTTAAAATTTCAACCAAGTTTCTGTGTGAAAGTATGGCTTCTTGGCAAGGTGTCAAATTGAGTTTCATGATTGTTTGTTGACCTCTCCCCATTCATTTCAATGGGATTTTTTGGTGTGTTTTTTGGCTAATTGTGTCACCATCATAGCACGAAACGGCAATAAAAGCAATAGCACACTTCACGGCACCGAGATGCATGTTTGATACATACATTGCCTCGGTGCACTTTACCGTTCGGGTCGCATTACTTGTTATGGAAGAAGAACAAGAAAAATAGAAACCATTTTTTTGGGAGAATAGTAATATGTGTCTGCTCTTAAGCAGCTACATAATTACTGTTGTTTCTTGAGGAATCAGGTGGCACGGTGGTGAGTGGTTAGCACGTCTGCCTCACATCAAGAAGGTCCTAGGTTTAAGTTCTGGGCTCGCTGGGATCTTTTGCGATCCTGGTAGGAGTAAGGGGTTTGACAAATGAGTAAGCGAGAGAGTTACTGAGTGAGTGTTTCTTGGGGAACTGCTAACTGTTGTACTTATATCTTTGATTCTGCATGTTTTGTTTTGTTTTTTTAACTGGCTGCCAGAATATAAAGGGATTTACAAACACCAATCAGGAGAATAATATAAATTATAAGATTAACAAAAACCATCATCATTCACACCTATGGGCAAATTAGAATAGCTACCTGGCCTAATTTGCATGTCTTTGGGGGAAACCAGAATACCTAAAGGAAACCCATACTAGTACAGTGTAAACACTGCACAGAAAGGCCATTGTTAGCTGTAAGGTTCAATTCCAGAGCCTTTTTTGCTGTGAGGTGACAGTGCTAACCACTGAGCCACTGTGCCACCCTAACATTTTATCGGCCAAATAAAGGCTGCTAGACATAATTTCTCAATATGTACAAGTTCCATTTTTACCATTTATGTATGAAAGTCTTTTACACTGAACGTAACAATGCAAACTTTTTTGGAAAAAAATACTTTTAATTGTAGTTAACAAGGCATCATAAATGTTTAATAAGGATTTCTTAAAGAATTTATTCTCAAATGTAAGTTCAGCTTTTTTTTGTGCTTATTTTTAGGTTGGCTGCAAAGCTGCTATGATTTTCTTCCAGTATTGTATTATGGCAAGTTTTTTCTGGCTTTTGGTCGAAGGCCTGTACCTCCACGCCCTGTTGGCTGTCTCTTTCTTCTCTGAGAGAAAATATTTCTGGTGGTACATCCTGATTGGCTGGGGTAGGCAACCAACTCCTGTCAATCTGTTTATAGTATAGTTAATTTTTTTAAACAGGTATCACAATAGTATTTATAGTATATTTTCAACTTCTTATCCTTTAACAGATTTAAACCAGCATTAGATGTTTGTATATTTTGTTCTTATGATAAATAAATTTAACCATGAAACACAGCACAGGCCTAGTGGAACTTAAAGGCTTATTCTCATTGGCAAAGTGATGTACTTAATGACATACTAAAATGACATGCTGTCATACACTTCATTTGAGTTCAGTACAGATTGTTTTGACAATTACTAGAAGTGCTTTTTGTAGGTCATGTGGCCGGACAAGTTGGTTAATAATAGGTCACATGACCATACCATGTACATAGACTAATTGTGCTAGAACTTTTATTTTAAACAGCATTTCAGTTTTATTGTTCAGGCAAAACATGGTTTTGTTTTGGTCTCAGCGGGAGGTGATAAAAAAGGGTGAGCACTTCAAGCGGGTTTTATACACAATTTAATGAAATCACATCAATTCAGATGGGGTTTTTATTTCTGGGGTTATTTTTTACTGGCTATTTTTCAGAGGTTAAAATATACCACATGTAAGCGCCTTCTGTAAAAATGACAAACATGATGCTTTTTCACATGATTAAAAACCCTGCTCTGGAAAGTATATTTCCCCAGTTCCTCTTATAAAACTAATTCAGGTTTTAGGCTAAATATCATAAGCTCAATACCAGGGGCAGTAATGTGTGGAAATTCCTTTAAAGCAGCATTCATGAATAGTCCACAAATAATACCAAATGATCAAAACAACTTACAGCAGCTAAACGTAAACACAGGTAATTAATTGTGTCCTGAAACACCCTTTTAATAAATGATGCACTGGCCCTACAGCCTAATTTAACCTCGACATGGCATTATAAATTAATCACAATAATGGTGAGACAAAAACAAACATGTGAAGTAACAAGAAACATCATACCTATTTATTTCAGACATACTATTCAAGCCTTCTGCTCTGCAAATATATTAAAGATTAAACCTGCTGCTTCACACGTTTTCATTAATAAAATTCACTGCAGACTAATCAGTTAGTGTTTAGGACTGGTGTTCTCTCCATCCTTAAAAAAATCACATTGATATAAATTTCTTCAGGTTAATACAGTTTAATAGGTTTGTAAATTATCAATGACTCTTAGCCTGTTTTATGTGAATGCACACTTGTGTGAAACGAGTAGAATCAGTGTGTTGTTCTTCATTCTTTGTTAGTTATATGGTTAAGGTTTAATGTGTTTAGTCCATGTGTATTTGCATCCTGTGTATACCTAGTCCCTTTCAACCATAACCTATTTGACGTTTTGCACTTTTTGCACATTCCTGATGTAAAACTTCATGAAAGTCCCTAAAGTCCCTTTCTTGTATACATTGTTTTTTCTTCATAATTTTTGTAGGAGGGCCGTTGATTTTCATCACAGCCTGGAGCTTTGCCAAAGCCTATTTCAATGATGTCGGGTATGCCATATTCATAAAACACTACACACTAAAGCCAATAAGGTTAACGTCTCCTACAGGGTTAACCTGAACTTAATTTAAACTGACAAACTCACAGCGAGTTACTGAAAGTAATTCAACGCTGGTAATTGACCTGAGTGTCACTAGAAATATATGTTATTAAATATCATAGCTGATAGTGGAAAAGCTCTAAGGTTATGTTAAATCATCCATAAAAACACCATTTTGTTGTTTTTTTTCTTCTTCCACTCTCTTAGGTGCTGGGATATTATAGAGCACTCGGACCCATTCTGGTGGATCATCAAAACACCTATATTAGCCTCTATACTGGTGAGATCACTCATTTTCAAGGTTGGAGTGAAAATCAATTTATGGCTCAATTATAGGTGATACCTATACCTTGATGCTAATAATTGAATAACTTGAAGGTGAATTTTATGCTGAATGCTCTGCCACACAGTTATATTGCGGATCATTTCAGTGTATTGTCACTTTTTTATTAGATAGAAGTAAGAGATGTTTAATTTACTGCCATATTTCCCTGAGGACAAAAGGTGAAACTGTTTATTGGTTTCAATGCAGTTGTGATGGTAGTCAAAACCCAAGTGGTTTGCTATAGAGCACTATAAAAAACTGTCCAAGAACATTCTTTAATTTACAATGTAATATGCACCTGTTTCAGTCAGGTTTGTGGTCATTCTCAGTACCTTCTTGTGCATAATTTGCATTAAAGCTAAAATAAATTTGCCATGTATTTTAAGGCACATAACCTAAGAAAGTGTTTCCCAGTTTGTATGGAAGTACTCATAATGTAGTAGGTAATATTGTAGAATATACAACTTACACTTGTGTGTGTTATATATACAGCCAAAAGTTTGTGGAAAACTGACAATCACATATACATGGGTTTGCTGTATATTTTCTCACAGTTTTAGTCTCCCTTTGCTGTTATGATAGCGGACATCCTGAACCCCATAGGCATGGAACCTGACTTGGATGGTTGTCTTGTGTCCATGCCCCAACAGGAAACCCAATTAGACTGCTGAATTACCAGTTTTAAAAAAAAAAACAGATTTATAAGAATTTACAGATTTAAGAATCAAAAAATAAAGACTCACACATCATCACTTAAACTCATGTAGAATAAAAACACACAATCTAACTCAGGTAGGTAGACAAAGTTTCATCAAGCAAATCAGCACCAATCAGCTCTTAAAAGAACCATGCTACTCTTATAAAACCAGCCTCAGACACCTATTAATGGAGATATCTACTGGGAGCTCCACCTTTATGCACTGCCTAAAATCTATATTTTAAACACTTCTGGCAAGGTCAAGAACAGGAATCTGAGGCGTGTGGAAAAGTTGAAGATTGAGGGAAAGTGTCAGCTGGTTTTTTAAATAATCTTTAGCCATTCCACTAGGTGGCATTTTGTGACATTCTAAAGTTTGATGCGTGATTATTAGGTATAATGCCCCTGCTACATGATTGGCTGTTTGGACAATGTATGAATGAGCCGGTGTACAACTTGTACTATATATACATTATATTTTACTATCCATTAAATTATCTATGCAGAATATTTAATTACTTGATATGTAATCTTTTTGGGTTTTAAGTTTTTCCAAGATGGTGAACCTGCTCCCAGATAACTTCATTTAGAAAAATGTAAACGATGCTTTCACACCCAGTATGGAAGAAATAAAACAAGATAAAAATGGCAGACTAGACATGAATTAGTGAAGTAGAATTCAGAAAGAGAATGATTTAAATAGGCTTTAGATTATCCCATTTGTGTATTCACACTATGTTCTTTTAAATTAATAAATAATATGTCTGAAGCAGCCTGGCCACTTCAATATTTGTTGGTTTCAACTTAAACACAGAAGTGTCTTGTTTATCCTGATAATTTATCATTATAATTAAAATTTCAGTCTAACACATGATGAATACTGCATCCACTAATCAATCAGAATGAGCTCCAAAACAAAACCAACTTTGCAAGCTGACAAAGTCAGCGGCTATTGATTGAAAATATTGACCATGTGCTTAGTTTCCGTGGTCTGGCCATGTGGTCTACAGTCTAGACTGAATAAGAAAACAGGACGTCCTCAAATTAACAGGGAATTAAAGATGGATCTGCTTTTCCTGACAGCAGGAGAAATATGATACCATTAGGATTCACTCTGCAAGAAAATTAATCATGCCACCCCTGAATTTAGGGAGTATTTGCAGGAAAATATATGCAGGTAAAGTAAAAGGTGAGAAGCAGGATATTTTTTACTTGAATTAATTTTGGTGCTAATAACATACTCATACAGAATAAAAGCTTTTAACTATTATTCATCATCCCCTGCATGGGGAAAGGGTAGGCAAATGTAGGGGGATGTGCATGACCACTGTTGGAAAATCTGTTTCCCTAGTTAAATGTTTATGCAAATTTTATGATATCTGGGATTTGTGCTCACCAGCAAGCATGTGATTTGTGGCTGTGGCATTGAATGATAGAGGAGAGAGACTTCTCACTTCTACCCACTCACTCATCCCCTCATCAAAGTGCAGCAGAGAAACAGCTGTTCCATCACATCGCACATCGGAGGTTTCCACAAACATTATTGAACAAGAGTCCATTAGTCCTGTTTTCACTGTGCATGCATGGCCCACAGTATTGGGCTTCCTGTATCTCTGCTAATAGACTGTAGCTTTAGTTTCCGTCACAAACCAACACTTTGTGCTTTGGGTAATAGATTAGTTTTATGGTAGAGCATCAATTATGGAACACGGCACTGAGTAAAAGAGCACACAAAACATGCAGTTTTTCTTCTCTCTTTTTTTTTCTCTTTCTCCTACCGATGACAGATGAACTTCATCCTGTTCATTTGTATCATACGCATACTGCGAGAGAAGATCAACTGCCCCGACATCGGGAGAAATGAATCAAATCAATACTCGTGAGTGTTTTGTTTACTTATTTGCCATCACTACTTTTTTGTTGTTGTTAATGTGTAAAGGTGCATTTTCAGGTTCATGGAACTTGCAGGTTTATTTTAAAAAATGTCTTTCTTTAAAGAGCCTCAAGGGACACGGTCTTATAAGGAAGTACATAGAAAACATTTTTCTAATGTAATTTTAATGCAGGACATAAGAAGAAAGACATTTAAGTCCTTCACTAGTGCCCAGCGGCGAAATGAAGCTCCCTGCATTAGTCTCATCTCTGTAAATGTCAGTAGCTCAGACCCGCTGTATCCATGTGACCTAATGTCCTTTGTCCTTAAGTGGCTTTCTACAATGCAGGGAAGAGTCTGTCCTAAAACCCTTATAATATAACCCCATCATTAAAGTTGTTGTTGTTATACTGTTTCATGATAACAGTGTAGCCTGATTTTGGAATTGTTGCCCAGTTTCCTAAATCTTCTTGATTACAGATAATTTTAAAAAAACGTATCATTTACTGTTTGTTTTGCTCTCACTCTGCAGGAGGCTGGCAAAATCAACGCTCTTGTTGATCCCTCTCTTCGGGATAAACTTCATCATATTCGCATTCATCCCAGAACATATCAGAACAGAGCTGAGACTGGTCTTTGACCTCATCCTGGGATCCTTCCAGGTACGCCTCAGAGTCCAGACTTGATCATGATCTTAATTTATGGAATAAAGCAGAGAAATAAGCACCCAGGTTGTTTATTGGGGGAAACATCGTAAGGCTCATTGTGCAGATTCAGTATCTCAATGCCACACACTTTTAGCTGTTTTCCAGCTAAGCCTATTTCCTAATTTCACCCCTGTTTCTGTTTTAACTAAGCTCCTCTGCAGAAGGCATAACTGCGTTTAGCCAGCGCCTCCAGGGTGTTGCAGTCTGAGAGACCAGGATGTGTCAACTTTCCCTATTGTCTGTTGAATGAGTCAGTGAGGAATGGCCTCCCACATACTAATTACGCTGTCACAGTCACGTTCCACAAATAAATGAACTGACAGGCATCCCTAGTCATACAGCTCAGTGTAATTAATGTGTTTAGTTACCAGGAGGTTGTGTTGAATGAATGTGTTTGTAAAAATCCTACTCGATGTGTGTATGAGATATCTTTATGCTACTTACAGGGCTTTGTGGTGGCTGTCCTTTACTGCTTCTTGAATGGAGAGGTAGGTTGCTTTTACAGATTCATTATAAGTTTCAATGGCCTGCTGTCATATGTTTGTGTGTCATATGTAAATATTTTCTAGTTTCTACTAATAGCGCCTTGTTCTTACATTTTTTACTTGCCTGGTCTTCTGTCTTTTTTCGAAATGTTGGGTGTGGTCAGTGAAGTCTAATTTAGTTCCTTTTTTTGGCCCATGAGTTTTCTTCTCATTTGATAATTTGATTTGTTTTGTTCTGGCACACTGAGCTTCCTTGGAAAAGAAAATTAATGTGTTCTACAGATGACCTGTGAAGAAAAACATTTGTGGCACATTCTAATAAATTAAATTGAGCATTTCTAACCTTTTGACTTCCTTATAAAAGTATCTCTGCACGCACATGCTGTAATAGTTTCCGCCTGTGGTTCTAGGGTATGCAAACTTTTCCACAAACTGCAAAAACACGTATGAAAAGCTGCGCATTTATATTTAAAATCCCCTACTGTCCACTGCTTCTTTCGTGTTTTTAAGGTTCAGGCTGAGATCAAGAGGAAGTGGAGAAGGTGGCATCTGCAGAGGTTCCTGGGCTCCGGTACAAAGTACCAGCACCCATCTATGGGCAGCAATGGTAACAACTTTGCCACTCAGATCTCCATGCTGACACGGTGCAGCCCTAAAGCCCAGCGAGCCTCCACCTGCCATGATGACACTTCGATCACCATATAGCTCAGCAGAGTCACCTGCCACAGGACAATAATGGTCCATCTGTAGATCCACTCGCGCTGTGTTTCGTACGCATCAGGATAAGGGTGCAGGATTCTGTGAAGTTCCTCTCAATTCAGATGGAGTGAGGGTACCACAAGCACTCTGCATCACATTCTCTTGACATACTACGTATGGTTCATAACGGAATTTTTAAAAGCTATTTACATAAACTATTTTATTTGAACTGTTATGGCAGTGACGTGATTGCAGTGATGTGTGGTAGCATCTGTATATCAGCCAAACAATGGGCCTCATTTTTCATCTTTTAGTACAGTTGTGTGTGAATGTTTGCACATGGATATTATTCAGATTTACTTGAATACCAGCAAATATTATTGTTCCCCCCAAAGCGTGGAGGATACAGTGTTTTCACAGGCTCTGTCCCTGTTGCAGACACTTCTTGTTAACACTCTGCCGGATCTTTATGGTTTTGTTTTGTATTTATGGTTGAATGGTTGCTACAGCACACCTTACCAGCCTATCCAAACTGGATCACACTGACCCAGTTTTCTAGGTCATAGAGGTCAATTAATCATTAATGCCCGTTAACACTCTAGAGGGTGCAGTTTTTGTCAGATCAGTTTCCAAATCATACCAGTTATACTTAGTGTCAAGGTCTTCAACCCTATTGAATTTGGGTCACCTTAGGCTAATTACGAGGTCATAGGGGATATATGAAATATGCATGTGGACATGGAAAAGTCAGGTATGTAAAATTTATTATTTAGGCATATCTGGTATAAATTTGTTATTTATACCAGATATGCCTATGGACATGCCTGTTAATCTTGATAGAACTAGGTCACCTTGACCTATTACCTGGTTTCCATGTCACAAGAATCAAATTTAGTAAAAACTTGTGAATACTGAGTGTGCTGTTGACCACGCAGAGGATACACCTATATCCAGCTTGATAAAAGAGGCCCATTGAGTGCATACAGAATAAACGTCTAACTCAAATAAATAAATAGATAGATAGATAGATAGATAGATAAATAAATATTAAATGGCTATAAAAAAAGGTCAGTGCTCTAAATTCATGTAATGTGATCCACTTTGCATAATCTTAAAAACCTGCAGTACATGATCAGAATGTTTTTGAGAGGCCCAAAATTGTGATGGTTTAGGATAATGTGCAGTAAATCAGGTTCTAATCCGATTATGAGTGTGCATACAAGCACACTAATTATTCAGTGTAATGTTTTATTATAGTACATTATAATCAGTTCTGGCATTGCATTACCACATAACAACAACTGCTGCAACTCAAGTCACTCATTAGTTACACACTTCAAAAACAAAAGCTACAAATATAGCTACAATCAAAGTGTCATCCGTTATTCTGTACAGAGATGCTGAATGATTTCATTTCAGATGGTAAAAATATTCTATGAAATAGACAACATGGTACATCAGACCTATTGGCCCATATATGGATGGACACATGCTCCCAAGTGTGAATGGTGTGAATAGTAAAAGTGGACTACATACTTTGTGTAAATAGGGAATAATAATAATAATAATAATAATAATAATAATAATAAACACTATCAAAGACAGGCATTTGTACAAACATTTTACCAAAACATTTGGTCACTCCAGACTTATTTAAAATGCAGGAACAGTTGTTTAATTACAACAGTTAATGCTTATGTAAATCATGTGTTTTTGCAGGCTACATTAATGAAATCTTTTCTTGCTGGTGTGTGTAAGTCTGCATAATTAATCCATTATGGGATGGAAAACTACAAATCCTTTGAGAAAGTGTTATTTCCTGCATGTTACATCGAACTTTGTGATAGTGTGTAGTTTGGATTAAACATGCTTCTGTTCTTTTCTCAGTACAGAGACATATACAGGATACAATCCATTGAATGAACATAAAATGTTGCACTTAATTATTTATTTTTTTAAACTCTACAATCGGCACATTTTATATTTCTTATAATCCCTAAATATTATGCTGCTTTTTACACATTTTCTTACACCCAAGACTAAATAATCAGTAATAAAGATGAACTCTGCATTATATCAGGACTCCAAACATCACGCCTGCTTCATTTAGTCAGTATTGCAGATGAATTATTTGGAAATATGCAGTAAAATGTTTATTTTGAAAAAAATACACAGCATCTGAATTGAAGTATGAGGAGTTACTTCACAGTGAGATTGTAATTGAATGTGAATGTGTTGTGCTTGCGGGACCCACTATATTGTACAGCAGTGTTTCTGCAAATCTGCTCCATCAATTGCCCAAATCTGCACATTTTCGTGCGTTTCCTGCTGGAAGATGTCTCAGAAATTATGCTACAGATCGTTTAATTACAGAACAGGTAATATCACATCAGTAAATAAATCCCTTTGGACCCCCACCATGCTAAGACCCCTGGGCAAAGTCTTAAACACAAGTGTGCCTCTGTCCACCCAGCAGTATAAATGGGTGCCAGTAAAAAATACTGGGAAGGTAACCTGCGATGGACTAGCGTCCCATCCAGGAGAAGTTGAACTCCTATTCGCTCCATGCTAAGGAAACCAGGGATAAGCACCGGAGAGATGAGCCACTAGGCTCGGGTGTAAAAACCCAACAGACCAGTAATTAAAAATTTGCTCCTGTGAGTTCTGTATAAAAAATGTGCTCCTATGTGTCCAACTTCCTATTCTCAAAATCAGAAAAGTGTATTATGGGTATTCTGTACCCTAGCACACACAGTTTGGGCACTAACCTATGGATTGTGGGATTTCACACCTGCTAATTAATACACTTCACTATGGATTCAAGCATGACGTTAAACAACTACATACACAGTGTACTGTATTAGAGAGTTTCAAGTGCAGTATAGCCAAAACTGACTCACCCTGGTACAGTTTGGGAATCCCCTTGGTTACTGAGATTGTATAAGGTTTAAAAGAAATTTCTATGGTCCATTATAGATGTTTTTTTTACTTTGTTCACTACTAAATTGAGGTATTTGTTTGTATTTATAGAAACATCTGAGGTTGTGCAACAATCAAACACAAGCTTTTTAAAAAGACATTTAAGTGCAGTAGCCTTTGGAAGGAGTAAGGTCATGGTATTGATTCTTTAAGAATGAATAGACACTCGGGGTGATTTTATGTTTTTGAGACATACCTATTACATCAGTGAGGACATGAGGTGCGTCGGGGGAAATACACTGAAATGTGTGATACAGAAAGACAACAGGAGCAGACCAAGAAAACACTGTTGTATAAAAAGGCATTGGATTAAACCTGCCTAGTTTCTCTTTATCAGAGGTAACAGCACTAGTTAGATCAGGGAGCTTGCGGAAGATCAGAGAGATTGCGAAAATCTTTTATTTCTCTGCTGGGACTCATCTCTCTTTTATTTCTTTACTTGTGAACAAACAAAAACCAAAAGTGGATTGTTGACTATCCAAAATCTAAATGGAGATACACTGTAGAGAGAAAATGAGACATTACTTCCAGACACCTTGTGTATTTTGTGAGTGATTTTCCAAACTTCACAGTATGTGTATATGGTGTGTTTGTGTGTGAGTGTGTGTGTGTGTATGTGTGTGTGTGCATGTGTGTTTGTGTGTGAGAGAAAAGTATTTGTAAGTTGAATGCCCTTCTCTGCACTATCATTATCATTCCTATAAGGCATCATTCCTTGTCATACTCGGTGTACTTTGTAATTGTGTTAGCATTTGGTTTATCACTTCAAGCTGTAGTGTGACAGGACAGTTTTACGTCGGATCCTGCTCAGAAATAAACGACAAATTCCAAATGCAGGCTGCAATTTTACATCCAAGAAATCGAGTAACACTGGATCTGTCAAAATGGATCCAAATCGGAATCCAGGATAAGAATAATTGTGTATTTACGGCAGAGTAAAGAATCGAGATGACATTTCTGTATTTTTATGATGATGCTTATCTCACAGTCTAGCCTGTCTGCTCTCGTCTGTTTCTAGCAAATAGAGCAACAAGTCCAAACCATATGATGTACATAAAGCACACACTAAAGAACATGGAATAACACAGTATTTGAAGTCTAACTCCAAGCATAAACACTGAATAACAACATATTATTTATAGAATAATGCATCAGTGCATACTCTATGTATTGTAAGGCTTGAATCAGTAGTCAGGTTATTTAATTGCCTCTCAAGTTTGGGGATATAAAGTTCTAAGTCATCAATGCACAAAACAGTGTGTGCGCATTCTAAAGTGATTTTCTGATGGAATTAGTCATCTTACAGTACTTTAAACAAATACAAGCCTTTTATGCATACCTGTGTGTACATAAATGCCTATCTGTGTTTATGTAAGCGATAATAAATTCTTATATTAATAGCTTTCAAATAAAGTGTTTAAAGTGTTTCAAAGGTTTGAGCATCTGTGTGTACAGTCTTAAACAGCTTTTGTCATCTCTGAACTCATCCCAAACACAATTAATGAAATTATTTTAAATGATATACCATCATACTTTCTTCCTGCTTTGTGGCTTGGGGTTGCTTAGTGGAAAGTATTTGTTGTAAAGTGAAAGTATTTCCATTAAGGACATGATGAGTACATTTCATTAGCAGTGAGTTCAGCTCAGAGACAGTTTGTGTTCTAGCTAAAGCCATTATTTGCAGGTACAGTGTAAAATAATGTGATTTCTTTTTTGTTAGTATACGTTAAAATTATATTATTCCATAAATCTTTAATGATGCATTTGCTTTCTTCACTATCCCTGTCCTAAAGTGTGTGTCACTGTTTAAACAACACAAACAACCTCTCATCCATTGCCAAGAAGAATGTACACCCTCTTAAAATACAGTATAATGTGGATTTCTGTGCCCATGTTTGAGTTTATTATTGACTTCAGATATATACATCGTGTACTTGGCTGTGTCATTTTTGTCACAAAAAGAAAAGTCACCAAATGTTTGCATCTCTGGTGATGTACAAGTTTTCCATTAAGATTACTAAAAAAGGTATTAAAAACGTTTTTCAACAATGTTCTGCCTACACACAAACAGCTGAAAAAATTAATGCTGTGTAAATGAATCTGTGTTTGTGTACTGTTGAAGTGAAGCAAACAGTTCAGTGCATCATGCATGCTGCACACATGCAATATCCAGTATGCTACACATCACAGCCACTATTCATGACTGGTGTCAATTTTTCCAGCCATATTGTGAATAGTCTGATTATTTTTGTACTCAAGTTCAAATGTACTCACTTGTTGTCTCCGTATGGTATTTTTGTAAGATTAAAAGCAAAATGTTCCAAGTCTGTTTTACAGTGTTTATCCCTGTTCCATTGCCAATAAACTACTTGAATTATTGTACTCTGTATTATTACTTAATGTGTATTAATTGTAACTAGAATTACCTTAATGTACAAGAGGAGTTGTATTTTTTGTTCTTCAACCCCACTGTATGTTCAAACCTCTTTTCATTTTTTCTCTAGCTTTTCACAGGCCAATTATTATGTGATCCAAAGAGTGTTTGCTTCTTGTAATGTTGAGCTGCCTTTTGTATTTCCCCTGCAGAGAAACCTGATAATACTGATTCTCAGTGGAACGACTCACTCATTATACTGTGTGAAGATGATATTCAAGTATTTGCTAGAGAATATAAGATGATAGGAAGGGTTGATACGTAAAATTATTACCATCATGAAAGAGAAGCATGCTCTCTCTATTTAAAGCCTCCTTAACATGGAACCTTTGCTTTTTTTTGTCATACAAATTTAGTGAAGCCACAGCAGAAAGTACTGATGTAGCTTTCGGTGAGGTGGATTTGAAAGCTGTGTAGTTTTGTTCACGGCAAAATAGTTCAGGTCTATAAGTCAAATCCCACATGTTCATACGAAATCATAAGATTGTTGCAAGGCAATAAACGATCCTCCTACAATATGAAATCCTGTGATACTCGGTTGACATATGTACTGCTGTACGTGTGTTACATGACTTTCATACGCGCAACCTAACATTGTCATAAAAATGTGAGTTTAATGTCTGGCAATCATAGGATTACTGTAAGAAAACCGTATGATTCTGAGCACGTAAGATGACCCAAAAAGCATGTAAAATTTACATGTCTATTATAACACAGCCATAGGACATCATAGGTCTTCACAAAACAGACCTAGAAAATTGACCTGATGTTGAGAATTACCTAGAAGTTGGGGAAAAATTAACATGGTAGGATTAAGCAGTTCAGCAAATGAGTGGGTGAGTGAGAGTGCTTCAGTCATAGTATTTTTACTTCCAAATACTTTTCTGTCAGTTGTATCTGGAGCTATTGGGGTTTGAGATATGCTATCTAGAGATCTTTCTGAATTTTCCTTAGTTACATTCTTCTCTTTAAAAAAAAAAACCCTAACATTTACAGAGAGGAAGTTGTCATGTTGGCAACCAGGTGCTCTATATATTAAGCACACACTTAAGGAATGGTTTCCAACTGGATGATACCCTTCATGCAGTGTGATCTGAGATTTAATATCTGGTCCTGCAGTACCTCCCACCTGTTTAGCCATTTCCATTTTCTAAAAAAAATACACCAGGAAGCAGATATTTAGGATCCTTTAGCCAGTAGACAAGAAGGTCTGTTTTCTTGTGATATTTGTGCAGCAACATGTTCTTGCTCAGTATGAGATCAGGGCAAGTCTGCAAAATCTGACAATGCCGCAAGCCGTAAGGAAATGAAAAGCAGCCTAGAATATATTAAAGGTTATGGGCAAATATAATATTTCCATGATAATTTGCAAGTCCCTAAAGTTTAAAATATGTGAACAAAAGAAATTGAATATCATTCGCTGGTATTTCTTAGAAAATCAATAATTTATCGATTATCGGTGCTGAAGATGAATTTCTCGTCAGCAATTTCCCTGACCACTCTGTTCGTGATGTCATTTTGGCAAAATGGCGGTATAACAAACTATTTCCAAAAGATTTTTTTACATGATTGAGTGGGTTCGTGCAGGTTTGTGCATGCTTTAGCATTGTTATAATCATGTTTTATTGTAGTGCCTTGGGCTGCAATAATGGGAATAGATCAAGTAAATGTTTTTTTTTCTGTTTGTTTCTAAGTGAAGAGAACAGAAGAAAAGAATCGACCATTTGTGAACAAGCTGTAGGAGATTAAGACTGGAAGCCGTGCAAATATTCCTACCTTTGTTCCAGTCATTTCACAGATGACTCCTTTGTCCACAAGACCAGTGGTGTGAAGGTTTGGGGGTGTTTTGGGGGCAGAGTAGACTGAGGAAGGATGCTCTAACAACTGTATTTAAAGAAAAAAATCGCAACTGTGGAGCTTTAGAGAAAAGGAGAAGGTTGGAGGTAAGTTAGCTCTAATATTATAAATAGATGTCTACTATAATCTAGATCTACAGCAGAGCCACAGAGATAGATGTAGTGCCCAGCAGACAATAGTATCTGTATGGATCACTGTATGAAATGTACATGTTTCACGGTTTGTTACTTAACAGTTATATTAGGGCTGAATGGAGGTAATAGCCTCTGGTTTTCAATACAAACACTTTACTATGATATAGTAACAGACTATAAATGCCTGGGTTTTCACATTTTTCTCTTATTTCACTCTCTGGTACAGTCATACATGTTTGATTCTTACACTCAGCACACTGTTTATATGATTCCAGTTTGTGCTAAAGCTGCATGTTGACATGGAATATCTCTGGTTATTTTGGGTTGGAATGTGGATCAGTAAGATGCACTATTTTATATTTTATAGCGGAGCTCTGGAGCACCAAGCCATAAGCTCAATTCTGTTGTCATATCCGAGCTCACAGGCAACAGTGCTGTTGCCACCGTGCACTTGCACTTCAAAGTGTTTAAGTCATACTATGGCTGTTTCTTTACTGGAAATAATTGCATTTTCAGAGCTCTGCTTTTAGGTAGTGCCTCAATATTTATATTATTCTCAATTTTAATAAAAAAGCAGGATGAATTTACCCAACTGAAAAATCCTGCTTGTTCTAGGCAGATGGTAGCTGGTGAGTACAAACGGGAATTTTTTTATTTTTAGCAGTGGAGGTTAAAACCTGTCCACGTACTTAACTTTCCTTTAACTTGTTGCACATTTATATTAAAAGTGAGGCTGGAACAGGAACTCAAAATATTTTTTCTCTTTAAACATAGGATATTCAATGTGAAATAATGCATGTTATTACCTACCTTACTGAGATACACACTCCAACTCAAACTAACTGTGCTTTTTGGAGAGAGATAATATGTTAGGATGTTAATCCTGTTAGAAGCATTTTAAATATAACACCAGAACCTGATGCTGTTTATTCTGAAAACCCTGAAAATAAGTTAGTAGAAAATTCTGATTCAAACCACAGCAATTTCTCTACAAAAAAACATGAACATTTTAGACCCTGCAGTGTTACATTAATATATAAATGGACATTTGTAGTCCCTTTGCATTCACATATTGGGAGGTGCTGAAGTTGTTGGTTGGCCAAAATGACGTCAGTCAAACAACAGATCATGGATCACTATCTTTTCATAGTTATTCTGACTGATTTAATCCCATTCAATGCTTTATTTGTGAAAGAGTATTAAAAGAAAAGCCACAACAGAAGAAAACTGCAATCTTAATTGGATATTTGCCAATGACCTGTAAATTTGATATCTGCAATAAAGCAGTGTAAACGGTGGACAAGTTACATATTATGTAAATTTAGTGAAAGGATCATTAAGATAGCATCAGTGCCATCTAACGTTTAGCTTGCTCTTAAGATAAGCTTTCATTGCTTCAAACAAGACACAAATGGAGTGGAAAGCAGTGAGAACCTTGATGTATGACGCAGCTTGGCTTGTTCCCTTTCTTTCTGCTTGTAAACAAAGTTGTATTGCTGCCTGCTGTTCTTGGATTCAATTCTAAATTCAGGTGACCTTTCAGTTTACCAGCTACCACCACATATATTGACACACTGCAAAATGTATTCAAGAAAAAAAGCCTGCAGCTTGGTTTTTGTTTTTTGTTTTTTTTGTTTGTTTTGTTTTTTTTTACATTTTACATGGCGGTTAATTAACAGGACAAAACCTCAGAAAACACAGTCTTCAGTAAAGCACATCATGTGTTGCTCTTAAGGAACACTCCGATGCTGAAACAGGTGTCCTGCCTTAAAGCATGTTGCAGTATTGATGCAGGATGAAACATTTATGAAGTAAAGAGCTCTATGAAACATGTTCTCCTGTTCAACAAATCTAAAAGCTCTGTGCTGGACCCAATCAATAAATATGTATCATTCAGTATCTGCTGTTTTCTGTTTTTCAGCATCCTGCCTTACTGCAAAGCTATCAAATGAGAATATAGTAGAAAAATTCAAACCTGCCAATTTGGGATTATGTACACACTTTTGAATTTTAGTGCTAAATATTTTAGGTCTTTAAAAAAGATCTTTAAAATTTCGATTAATGTTGAACAAAGAGGTTTGACACCATTAATATAATTTAAGTGAGCTCATTAAGCTAAACGCATGGGTGTGGTGGAGGCTGGGTTGAGCTACAGTGAGGTAGCCAGGCGTATGGGCAGTACACAACCCACCATTAGAAACCTGATTGGCCGCCACAACATGACAAGGTCAGCTGACAACAAGCCACGTCCATGGTGAGAGAGAGTGACGACTCCTGAACAGGAGTTAATTTTCCTTAATCAGCCAACAGTCATGCATTAATGATGTAGAAAGGGCAAGAATGGCATGTTCCACATATATTCACAATGGATCGGCTGATAATGATGAGCCCGACTGACATCGCAGCCAGGTCCAGAAAGTATTTCTTCCGATGTTTTAATTGGCAGAAATTATAGCAAGGTTCCTTAATGGTGGTGGCTGTGAAATCAGTCTGACCCCCAGTTATCTTGATGCTCTAGGTGGCATAACGCAGTGTACAAAAATTGGAAACATGTCCTCCATTGTGCACTTAAGCATGCATTTTCTTTCATTTAATAGTGATTATGAAAAAATTTACAGTATTAGTACACCTACTGTAGTTTTCTAAACATGGCCCAATATAGTTACCAGTCACGTATCACAAGGCATTAGCACAAAGCTATCAGAATGGGCCTTTCATCCATTTCTTTCCTTTATCTGTCATCCTCCACTCCATTTCAAAGTCTTATATTTGAAGGTCTTGCATTTGTAGCTGAGCTCACATTCTGTTATTCAATGGTCTGTCAATTATTTCAAGCTGTCCAGGCTCAGATTTGTAATTTAGGATGATAATGTCAAAATCTTCACCCTCATCTCAAGAATGAAGATGACACTTCATGCAAAACATCCTGGAAATACATGAGCTGAAATTGTCTTGTACATAGGAGAGGGATGAAATAGGGCGCATATACTTTAATGAATAAGTGACCAATAAGTGACCTAAATGTGTTGGTGGCACTGGATGATGTAATATTGCTAAATATTAGATTATTGTTCATTTCCTGTTCAGATCAGCGTGAGGATCCAGTCCCATTTTATAAGCAATTTAAGCAGTAATCCAAATAATTTCAAAGGGTTTTCAAACCATTTTCTCTTTAACCGAAACATCTTTCAGTAGCTCCTGGCTACCTTAATCAGCTTCTTATGAATCCCATGTTTGATTAGGTTTAGGGCAGGCAATGTTCAAAACCTATTAAATTAGCTTTCATCAGGTGAGCAAATGTTTCCATTTAAATTCAATCTCTTTAAACCAAAAGCAGAAATACTCCATGGGTTAGTGCTTCATTGAGAACAATTTTTAAAAATTGCTCTTCCTCTGGTGCAATTTTGATTCTCACTTATTCAGCTTCACAAAATATTGAAATAAGAATGTTGTGCATACTTATACCATATGATGGGGAGCCAGTTTACATTTCAACCAATCTACATATACGGCACATTTTTTTCCACAGTGTGTAAAGATGATAAATAGAGAAGGAATCACAGCACAAGTAAAAAACACCCAGAATTTCTGATTTCAGGCAATAGAAATATTCTCTAAGAATATAGAGTAGTTATAACTTTTAACACCTTAAGGCAGCTTTCGCTAAAATGGTTGTCTGATTGAGAAGTACAGTGTCTCACTGGTTATTACTGTCGCATCACAGTGTTAAGGTTTAGGGTTTGATTCTCACAGTTGACAAAAGCCTGACTGTGTGGAGTTTGCATGTTCTCCACGTGCTTTCATGGGTTTCCTCTGGGTAGTCTGGTTTCCCTACACAGTCCATAGACTTGCACATTATGCCAACTGGCTACTGTAAATTGCCCAGAGGTGTGAATAGGTGTTTGTGTTAGCCCTATACTGGCCTGTGAACCTGAGAAAAAAGTGATATAAGTAATGGATGGATGAATGTATGGATTCATAGATGGATGGGCCACAAAATGATTAGACAAAACAGGATTCATAACTTCTAACAGTCCGTTGCAAAAAGTCTTAGCCTTTGCCTTTAAATCTTTTACAAACCTATTTTATCTTTTGCATAAGTGTGACAGTAATTTGTTTTCTTCATCATTTTCTTTCTAGTAATTGCTGTTGGTCTTGATCTGAATTTCACTGAACACTGAATGTGAGAAGTGAATACACCCTAGATGGAACCCTAGTACACTGCACTACCAATGTTTACATTCATGCTGCTGATACAATTATTCCACTAACAGTGAACTAGATTACTGACTCTACAGTCCATTTCTGACTCCTTTAATATTTTTAAAACATCACATTCAATTACAACTAAACTAAATGATGATTTTATTTCTCAGCTCACCACATATTATTTGATTTTTTTTCTACAGTAATTATTTGAGAAATTTTGCAAAATTTTGAGAAAGCATAGTGACATGGGCTTAAGAATTTCCAATACTGTATATTGGCAGTTTTCTTTAGAATTAGTGTGCTGCTACCACCCCCACCATCACCCATTATTTGAAGTTGAATTAAGTTTCTTACCACAATTATAAATTCTTTTGAAATATTAGTGATGTGATGTAAAAGAATAGTAACAAGAGCATCATAGCCTTCCATAAACCACTGATTCAACAGCAATGAACTAATTAACATGTACAATTAAATTACTTGCGATGGCCTGGC
>JAOUQZ010000025.1:4254246-4272923 GCA_028564935.1 Neosilurus hyrtlii | reverse complement strand
CATGTTTCTTCTCTTTAGTGTTTGTTGGTTTACTGTGTGTGTGTGTGTGTGTGTGTGTGTGTGTGTGTGTGTGTGTGTGTGTGTTTAATGAAGAGTATATCCTGGCATTGACACGTAGGACACATTGATGTATTTATTCTCGTCTACCTTTAATCCTTATACAATTCTAGCGAAATCTGTTACTGTTAAATATCACTCAGGTTGTGTTTTTTTTAATCAGGTACCTCGGTGTAATGCGTGCTGTAACCTGTTGAACATCATGTGTGTGTCTGATGTTTGTTAACAGTTTTGGACAGGTGTGCTTGTGTTGAGGATTTGCATGGCAGTTCTCCTGTATAGGAAAACTTCCCTGAGCTCTAATGTCCCCTGCTTCCTGCTACACACTCCATTCCTTGTTTCACTGGATAATCCGGTTCTGTAAACACCATGGAGGGACTTTAACTGCTGTTTTATTTTATTTTTTGGTTTGTTTGTGTGTGTTTCTTTTGCCCAGTAGTCTGGCGGCAGCCTGCTTCATCCAGAATGGGTGTGAAAGATCGCCCTCAGTGCTACTTTGATGTGGAAATCAACAGAGAGCCAGGTAAGACCTTACAGTGTTCCTGTTATTAGTGTTGTTTTATGGCAATATTTATTGTAAACTTTTTCCTTCAGCTGCAGTATTTCTTCTCACAGTAAATAGTCTGTATAATCTAGCTCTATATATATATATATATATTCATTGAAATAACTGAAAAGGCTCTTTTTTTTTTTAATTTTTTCAATTTTTTTTACAATCAGACAACATTTAGCCCTCCCTCAACAACCTCGAAATTTCACACTGAGGATCACCAAGAGGTGTTTTTAGTCTGGGAATATACAGAGCATACAAGGATTAAAAAGAGAATAGAAATAAATATATTATTCTCTGAAAAAGAAATGTTGTCAGTAGCAAAGAAAATCATAAATTACTGTAACATTTGAACGTGTATATATATATATATAATCTATGTGTATGTATGTATAGATATCCAACAAAGCAAAAATGAAACCACAATAAATCTGAGTCGAGTTTTGTAATAAATAGCAGAAACACAGCGATAAGCGAAGGACTGGAGCTCCTGATTTGGGAGAGGTGCGCATTTATGACAGCTGTCCGATGAGTCCGAACTGGCCTTAGGTGTGCACAAGAGTCCATTAGCACCCCCTGGCATACCCCTATCTGTATACAGTACTTAGAGTCTACGTGATACAGCGCATCATGAAAATCAGTGCAGATCTGCAATGGACTTTATTTATTAAACTGGATACAAATAAATCTATTGGTAAGCAGCTCACTGGAACATTTGAAAATGTTTCACATTAAATTTAAATAAAAGAACCAAATTAACAGCAGCGTTCAGACTGTTTTTAATTAATAGAAGAAATATCCTGTTGCTCTTCTTGTGTTCATGGACAAGTTTTGTGGTGTGTGAGAGTGCGCTTGTGTGTGTGAGAGGGAGAGAGACTTAATATAAGTGTTAGCTGATACACTTCGCTAAAAAGGCAAGTAAGTACCCAGGTCTGGCTTTTCCTCCCCCAGGAATTAACTTCATCAGACTCTTTCTTTCTTTCTTTTTGCTTTTCTTTTCTAGATGACCTCAGTGGTGATGCAGGTTTCCACTTCAGAACTATTAAAATAACTTTGAGCTCACATCTGCTTAACCATCATGCACTAAACACAGTTTAACCAGACCACAGACCACAGAGCTGAATTAATGTCTGCTCTCCACCTCAGCACAGGCGATGATAATTATGTGCCTGTGGTCATAAAGTGAGGAGCACCAATTTCAGCACCCTGTTGTACTGATCTAATAGGCAGTTTTGTAGAAATCCACACAAGTACTGTAATTAGTTTAATTAGCTGGTTAAACACCGGCATGATTAACCTAATAGCCAGAGTTTTAATGGGGTTCTGTTAGAGTTGTTTTAATAATTTTGTCTCTTATTAAGCTTTTAGGTTCCCAAAAGTATTTGTCCTTGAGGTGAAATAAAAGGCAAGCCTAATAAAAACTCTCCTGTTACACATGAGCATCTGTATATTGTCATTATCAGGTCCTTCAGTTCATATTAGGCATGTGGAGATAATGGAGAAAATAACTACCATAATGGAGATATTAAACTAACAAACCTGTGAACTTCTGAATACAATTTATACATGATTCCAATTACACACATTAAAACAAGTGTGCGCTTGTACGTGTAAAAGAAAAAGCACCGTGCTATGCATTCCTATGCAGTTTAGTTGCATATTGCAGGCAGAAACACAAGATCACATGACTTTCTGTGACTTTTTGAATTACCATGTTGCCCCCTGTGTGTGGAGTTATTGCTGTTTGTTTGTTTTTTTAATTTCTACACAAAAAAGAATCAACGCTATTTAATAGAAACCATGCATGGAAGTTTTAATTAAGTTTGGGTTTAATTTCCTTTTAATGTGTTATTTATTTTATATTAAGTGCTAAGACACATCACAGTTGATTTTTTTTTTTTTTTTTTTTTTTAATTATAATTTCTCCCCTGCTGATTTTTTTTTTGTTGGTCATATTGTGTATAATGTGAATCAGTCTGTGGAATCTAAAATCAAGTTAAATATCAAATATATTATGTGTTTTGAGCACCATCGCCTCACAGTGAGAAGATTCAGGGTTGGTATCTCAGCCAAGAACCTTTCTTTGTGCATATTCTTCCTGTGTTTGTGGGCAGTGGTAGCTCAGTGGTTTAGGTTCTGGATTACTAAGCCGAAAGTTAAGGATTGAAGCCCCAGTACTGCTAAGCTGCTGAAGTTGGGCCCTTAAGCAAGGCGATTAACTCTCAATTGCTCAGTTGTATAAAAATGATAAACATAAGTCACTCTGGATAAGGGCGTCTGCCAAATGCCATAAATGTAAATGTGTGGGTTTCCTCTGGGAACTTCGGTTTCTTCCTGCAGTCCAAAAGCATGCACATTATGTCATCTGGCAACTCTGGGTTGCCCATAGGTGTGAATGCGAGTATGAATGGGTTGTTTGTATCTGTTCTAGTTCTGAAATATGTTTAACCCCACCTCTCACCTGAAATCAGCTGTGATTGGCTCCAGCTCCCCCTCGACCTGGACGAATGTATGACTTTCATAATTAAGTAATTTTTTTCCCAATGTGCTTATTCACATTCTATTAAAAACCAAGAAACAGATATGGAGAAGATACTGTAAGGATCTTGGAACTGTAGTGGTGTTGGCCTGATATGTTAGATAGTAAGTATCTTCAGTGTGTATATACACGGCACACCTCTATTTAACTCTCTTTTCTTTTGTTGTAGTTGGGCGCATTGTCTTCCAACTGTTCTCCGATATTTGTCCCAAGACGAGCAAAAATTTCCTCTGTCTATGTACTGGTAAGTAAATAACATCTAGGATGTCTGACATCAAGTGCTTTTATTTCTAACTTTATAAGTCACAAAAAATCCCAAAGTTTTAGCTTGTTTATGAACCTGTATAATCGGTTATTTCATACAATACTTTCTCACTGTACAATCAATAAGTTTCCGCTGGAATTTCATTCTATCTTGATCGCTGGCTTCACATGAGTTGCTTTAAAATGTAAAAATCTCTCCTGTTCTTCAGTGATGTGTAGATTCAGGTTCATACAGTAGGATTAAAGAACCGCAAGAATTTTCCTACTCTACAGCATTCCAACAAAACCACTGTTTTGATGGTACTGTTTAATTATAACCTATCAATCAGATAGGAATAGGTTTGTATCTAAGGATAATGTTTATACTGAGTGTGTGGTGGGTGAAAATTCATAATACAGCTGAAGTTCATTACACATGTCATTTGTTTTCCTGGTAGAAGGATGGGAATGTGACAGACTTGCAGCCTAAAAATAGCGCCAGTATCTCATCTGATCTGAGAGGATCTGCTATACGTCTCATGTGTTCAGGCTGATTGAATAGATTTTACAGTTGCACTAATGCTCCATAAGGCTAAATAATTCAGATCAAATTGGTCTGATTGTAGATTTCTAGAGTTTTAGAGTTTTTGATTGTAGAATTTTCAGGTGTTTGAAGTTTTAGTCTAAATTTTATTTTAAACATATGATATTTAAACTCAATTTTTAAAGAAAATGAAAGGACAGCCTTTCAAACTCTCCTGTTACACTGAAAATTTTATTTGTATATTTTCATCGTTAGGGGTTTTTACTTACGTTTTCAAAGTTGCAGTCTTCTAAAATCTGTTTGATATTTTGCAATAGCCTGTTTTAAAAGGCTGCCGTTTGTAGTTAATTTCTTGTGAATTAAATCACGAGAATAGGATGTGTACACATCACTTCATGCAAGGCAAGATAATGGCATAAATAACAGTATACAGATATTAAACTAGCAAATCAGATATAAACTAGTGAACTTCTGATTAAAATAAGCCTAGGCACATTTGCGCATAATACTTCATTACATTTACGTACATCTGACAAACCTTTGTTTGTTTAGGTAAAGTTTGGGTTTAAATCACCTTTGAGGATATAATTGTATCCATGTTTTGACTTGTTCTCAGGTGAAAAAGGCACTGGTAAAACTACAGGGAAAAAATTGTGCTATAAAGGTTCTGTATTCCATCGAGTTGTTAAGAACTTCATGATTCAAGGAGGAGATTTCACTGATGGTATGTTGCATTTTTCAGCATGTTGCCTAAGTATTTGCCCCCTTCAATATTATGATTATCAGTACTCACTCCTACAGTGAAGCATGGTGGTGGTAGCACCTTAAGAAATGGCTTCTTGATTGTTTCTTTGATTGATCCCATTTACAAACTCACTGACTTTTTGTGGAAGAAGTTCTTTAGAGTCAGTTTTGTCATGCTTCTTTTTTATTTTATTTTTATTTTATTTTATTTATTTATTATTTGTTCTTATTTAATTTTATTTATTAGAAAATAATGGATCCACTGAATGCTTAATTTGGGAAGTTTTTTTTTTTGTGTGAAATTAATGTGTTGGATTTGATGTGGTCCTTTTCATTGTAATCCTTCACCAAACTCAGATATTCCAGGAGCAGGTAAATTAATTATCTGATCACACTTTATCTCCTGCGAGTCCAGTACTATGAAAGACTAATACACCACATATGGAACTTCAGATGAGACACTTACCTTTGCTTTGACCTTGAGTTACCTTGAAAGTTCAAACCGCAGCCATTTTGTAAATCTTTCAAATGAGAATTTTATTCAATATTCTGGTCATGTCTGCCTACTCTAGAACACGTAGTAAGAAGAGCTCAATTACGAGGTAAATAAAACCAGCACCCATTAAGTCCAATTTGCTACATTATCTATGTTGCATGGGAGTCGTACCTCGCGGTCTATGAGAGCCTTTATATTTAAGAGCTGCGGTATATAGATTTGGGGGTTGAATACTTATTTTAATCTATGCTTTCGTTCATCTAAAGTTTTCATTTTCTAAATGTAATTTTTTAACTGCGCTCTTTTTAAATAAAGTTTTTTGTTTGCACAGGCAATGGAAGAGGAGGAGAGTCTATATACGGTGGCTACTTTGAAGGTAAACGCCTATAAAGCATCCTAAACATTTCATAATACTAATCATTTTACTTATGATTATTTTTGTGTCTACTTCTTTATTTATAAGTACTACATTACCAAGAGGTTGCATGGGCAGTTCACGCATGGATAATTTGGCAGTAATTATTATTTCTACTCTTCTGTAGTTTGGTTGTCTTTGTACCGACCTCTTACTTTGTTTTCTGTAATTTTTTGAGGGTTTCTTTCTGAATCAGCATGGAGGTTAGGGATATTTCTTTATTGATCAATCCAGAATCTACTTGCCTAAATATTTCAACATATTCTTTTATTTATAGAGATTGTGGTCTTTTGCAAAATGAAAAGGTAAGAGATGTGCACAGTGCAGTAACACAAATCAAAACACTGTACCCTCCTTGTCTGCATAATATGGCCGAGTGTTTAAGTGTCTGCAATGTGCTCATGAACGTCTGGGTCTTGAATTTGATTGGACTTTTTTGATTTATTGTTATTATTATTATATATTTTTTTGCGTTCTTATTTCTGAACATGAGTACACTTCTACTACAAACCAATCTCAATTTACTGTGCATTCTTCTGCTTATTTGACCCTTGAGTCCACACTGATAGATCCACCATTTTTCATATTGTCTGTATTGTTTGGGCAGTAAACTTGGTATGCACTATAAGCCACACCTCTCAAAATGTTCGTTTTAGATAAATAATCTCTGATTTATGGTGTAAGTTCTTATCATAACAAGATCAGTTTATTTCATATACTTCCCCTTTAAAGCAGCACTCCAGAGATTCATATAAATAGTCCCTTTAGTGCCTCTCTTGTTCATCACTGTATCAAATCCAGAGCTAAAACTTTTGCTACTTTTGCTATGATTTCATCATAAGGTCGTCTTTTCAAAAGCAACCCTGTGAAGTGTTTCATGCTGAAATGTAATGTTCAGCTTAAAAAAATACATATATAGCTTTTGATGTATCTTCTCATTAGTGGGGAAAAAACATATGGTAGAGCGTGTCTACCATTAAAAAAAAACCCTAATGAATAAATTAATTGCCAGATTACATTTATATGGATTAAAATGCTAACATTTACAGCACTTTAATGTTCACTGTATGGATAACAATTTATGGCCACCTGGCCATCACACCCATATGTGCTTGTTCCACGTTATGCCCCATAATTGCTGTAATAATAACTTCTACTCTTCTAATAAGGCTCTCCTCTAGATTTTGGGCCATGACTGTGGGGATTTGTGTTCAATCAGCCACAGTGAGGTCAGGACTGATTGTCAGGTGCACAAGGAGGCCTGGAGTGTAGTCTGCATCCCAGTTCATTCCAGAGATCTCGAGGGTGTTCCCAAGGAGACCAGAGGGCTCTGTGGGAAACACTTGAGTTCTTCCACTGCAACTTTGGTCGACTGCGTCTTCGTGGAGTTTGCTCTGTGCAGTTGTCCTGGGACAGTGTATGGGACTTTTGGTTCCAGTGAAGGGAAATTATAATTCTCCAGAGACGTTCTAAACAATGGTACCCCCTCCCAGTTTGTGGGAAGAAGCACATGTAGGTGTGATGATCAGTATCCATGAACTTCTCATGCCATATAGTGTATTCATCACAGACCACATATAGACCTAACAACCTTTATACATATTGCCTAGGAAGTCAAATTGCATTTTGACACGTGTTAGATTACCATTTTCTTTCTTGCCGGAAGTGCAGCAGATTGCTGAACAATGTTGGAAGAAGAGAGTAGAGAAAGAAAAGCATTCTAAACACAATTCACACCCGGCACTGATGGACTGTACCATGTGAGTTTTAAGCACAGGGGTAATGGAAGTGAGACACTGCATTCTCTCTATATGCCTGCATTCTCTCTATATCATATGCTGGGCTTTGACAAAGCAGTTAGCAGTCTTTCCTCATTCAGACATTTTGAAAAATAATACGCTTTGCAAAATAATAATAATAATGCTATTAAGAATACATCTGGGATGCCTCTTCTATTGAGTTATTTTCTTAGTTGAACATCTCATTTCCTTTAAATTTTCTGTTTTGAAATACATATTATTTCCAAATACGGCTGGTTTCCATATAAGCCCTTAAATACACATATTGCAGGGTCACTGTCCTGAGAGTGTCTCTAAGCTCCCTGGCACTATGCTTTGTTGTTCTTCAGGGTTGGTAGGTCTGTATGTAGCATCACATAACAACTCCAGTAAATTCTATGTCAGGATCCATAACCAGCCCCTGAACACTCTCATATTCATGCAGATAAATATTCTGTAATGCTGATCCTTAGCCAGTGGTTGGGACTGCAGAGAGAAGGTGGCTCCTTGTTTTGTTTTTCAAATCCCTTTCCTCACTATGTCGTCTCGGGTAAAGAGTTGGTCCGCACTCAGTCTGTTCCCTGTGTCCATGTCTCTTTCCAACAGATGAGAACTTTATTCTCAAACATGACAGAGCCTTCCTCTTGTCGATGGCCAACCGAGGCAAGGACACTAACGGCTCGCAGTTTTTCATGTGAGTACAACTTATTCTGTTGAGGGGAGAGAGTGTGTGTGTGTGAGGTTCAAACACCATGTGCATCACCAGGTTGTCTGCTTGCCATTTAACGTCACTGGTCAACATTAAATGGCACAGTTTTTTATGTATGAATTATTGAATACACTCTGATTAAAGGGAAAACTTCACATTTAGTCACTTTTACTGTCTCACACTGTAGTGTTATGTCATTTTGTTATTACATCATCATACCATTCTCACACAGACTGCTTCATCTATCTGGGTTTCATATTTCCACTTTTATATATTAATTTATTTTGATAAGTCAGCATCACATGGCGGCTTTAAGAAGCTGTTTAGAATTTTCAGTTTCTCAATCATGCATTTCTCAAGCATCCCTCCAGCCAAAAATTCCGTGTCCTCCTTCCCTGTTTTTCCCCCTATCATTTATATCGGAGACACTGCATACGGTGTTTGTGTGATGCAGGTGCCTCAACACGCTCATCTCTTCTTTCCCTTCTCAGTGTACATGTAGAAATATGTTACAAAGAAAAAAAAACTTGGACTCCTTTTTTTGCCTACAAATTTATTACAATTTTTCTCTTGCCGTTTTTGTGTAAAATTTGCAGAAACTCTAGCATCCTGCTCTACCAAGGTAATGTGTCTCTCCAAGGCTGTGCTTCTCTCTCCTGACTCTTTCTGATTGTTGTAGCTAGACTTTTGCGACCTATTCATTTCTTTTAAACTGACCTGTATTTAAGTTTGTGAAGTGTATATTTTTTGAGAGCTGGTCTTTTTAAAGTTTTTAATTAGCTCAGTATTTAACAGAACTGCAGTAGCACTGATGGTCTTATTCTGCTAAGGTTGAGATCAATGCCACTGATTATTTCTAATGTGAATGTACTTAGAGATATCACAGTAAATTGAAGGAGGCTTGAATAGTTGTTTTTGTTTTTGTACTGCTTCCACCAGTGTGTATTTATTTACATTTTATTTATATTATGTACTGATTTGTTGATGTTTTGGAATAAAGATATCTTATAATGATGCCTGTTGTGTGTGTGTGTGGAGCCAGTTTTCCACTTGATTGACTTACGTGAGATTTTGCATGCTTAATTCGCCCTCCGTTTTCTCTCTCTTTCTTTACATGTCGGCTGACCTGCTGTGGCTCTTGTATGGTCATTGTACCTAAAACAGAACTACGAAGACTGCACCCCATCTGGATGGGTAGGTTGACGTTCACTAATAGAACAGGCTTTGTGTTATCACGTGCGATTCAGGATGTAGTCTGATAATTGCATGTTTGAACACAGCGTTCATGTGGTCTTCGGTCTGGTCATCTCCGGGTTTGAAGTAATTAAGAAAATCGAAGGGCTGAAGACTGACGCCGCCAGCAGACCCTACGCTGATGTCAGAGTGATTGACTGTGGACAGCTGATTACCAAATCTGCTAATGATGGTAATCTTTCTGTCAATCTCAACATGTTACAAGTACTATACTGTGCAAACCTTTTGGCAACTTTTTTTTTTTTTTGTTATAAACTTATTATTTTATTATTGAGTCGTCAAAGAATTTTTCAGGTTTCCAAACATTAGTTGTCAGATAAAAAAGTCAGCATAAAACAAGAGTACACTTTCATTACCCCCCCTCCACAATCTCTCACACGCAAACACACACATACACACACAGTATTAGCAATCTGATTGGTCAGTGTGCAGGCAATAAATCGCTGAGGTTTGCCGTTAGCATGCTGCACTGTGCGCTTCGATCTTTAGTAGCTTCCAGAGAATCATGCTGTTTTTTTTTTTTTGTGAAGAGAAAATATTTACGGGAAATATCCTAAGTGTTAGAGTTTACAAAGCTCAAGTACTCACTGCTTGTCAGAAAGCTTATATTCGTCATGGGAAGGGAAACAAGCCGAAAGATACCAATGCCCTGACAGACTTCAGAATTGGGCAGTTTGGAAATGAAAGTCAGTGGCTGAGGGGAATTAAAGAAGGCCCGCTTTTTAAAATGGCATGTAATAATCGGTCTGTACAGAGAAATCTCAGACCTTGTTCTTTTTGCACAGACATCACCCCTGGCCCGGTTCTGCTAAATCCGTACAGCTTTTTTTACTCCGAACACTTCACTGATTATACCTGACATTATTATAACAGCAAAGGGTTGTTCATTTAGTGTTTACTATTCGTTAGATTTTTTTATGTAGAAGTTTTTAATTTCAGTTATTTTGAAAAAATTTTTGGTTTATTGTATTCCTTTACATATTCGTGTGTGTGTGTATGTTTTTCTCAACCAAATTAAACCTGGTTGTTTCTTGCTGCTCTGAAGTCCTTGAAGGTAGGAAGAGGAAAGCTTTCTGTTCTGAAGATGACTCTTGGAGTTCTTCAGAGTCGCGGAACTCCTTGGGTTCTGGAGAGGAATCAGAGGAACACTATTCACGGCGAAATAAGAAGAACTCCGCCAAGAACAAGCATTCAAAGAGGACAAAGAGAGACGTCAGGAGGAAAGAGAGAACACGTGCAAAATTGGTTGGTGAAGACAGGTGAGTGTTTAGCTGAAGTATTTGGTGCTTCATGCATGAATGTGGTCAATGATATTACCAGTCTTATTAAATGTGCACACACACGTGCAGTTTTTTAAAATATCAGTACTCAGGGCTGGTTAATGTCTTATCTGCCTCTTCTGCAGCCTTCCTGAGCGAGACATGGTAGAGGAAGGGGATGGACAAAAAGAACATAATGTAAAGAGGGAGAAGCCTATGGTGCGCCCAGAGGAGATCCCTCCTGTGCCAGAGAACCGCTTCCTGCTCCGCCGAGACATGCCAGCACAGGAAGAGACAACAAATGTGTACGTCTCTTGAGTATTATTTCAGAGTCACAGGATAAACCAGGGCTATTCAATTAATAAAAGAAAAGAATCCCAAATGAAGGGCCTGAGAAATATGGCTTGAAACACGTTTAACAGCTAGCGATATAGTAAAGTAACATCAAAGTGCACATAGTGTATTTTGTAAGTGCCTAATAAAATTAGTGCATTGTAAATCAAGACTTATAGGCCCAAGGCATTTCTACATTCAAATGAAAAATACACCACGTTGAGTAATTAATCCAGGTGAGCCGTATCTCAGACGTTTAGAATTTTTAACTAACAGACAACATCCACTTCACACAACTGTACCAACAAAAACAACATGTGTAGTGTGGTACTAAACACAACTATAACATATGAGTAAATAGTGTTTAATCAAGGAAAATTAAAAGTATAAATAAGTAAATAATAATAATAATAAGCAGAAGAGATCCAAAGGTCAGGGGTTCAAGCTGCACTATCACAGAGTTGTCACTTCTGTCCCCCCAGTGCAGCTAACTGGGTTATCAAAGGCCAGCTATGTCTCTCACTGTCTGAACCATTGCTGTCGTCCGTAAATGGGTGCCAGCCTCCTCATGACCCTAACTCGGATTAAGCGGTTCAGAGAATGATGAGAGTAGAGAAGTAAGTGAATATACGTGAATAAGTAAAGCTTTTAATTGTATTGTTACTGAGGAAAAATAGGAAAATAATAAGTGAATACTAGAAAGAAAAAGATAATGTAATTAATCCTAATTAGGGTCTTGGGGAGGCTGGTGCCCATCTCAGCCGACACGGGGCGAGGGTAGAGTACACCCTGGACAGATCGCCAGGCCATCGCATGGAACATAATACTTTAACTGCAGTATTCACCCTTTTTTAAAAATCAATCTGAATTACTAATTTGATGAACAGAACTGTTACTTAACTCATTTATCGAACCAACATTTCACATCTAATGTGAAAAATGATTTTTTTTGATTTAGTAAGAGCTGTGAAGTTCAGGTGTATGTAGACAGTGGTGCAGACGCTGTGGAGTGTGGGAGGCATTATTGAGTTTTAAAGGCCTTGAAGTGTGAGAATGACAAAACCCAAAATCTATTGATGTTGAGTACCAGAGCCCAGTGGGATAGTCGTGTCAGTTAGTGTGGGGTGTCTTAAAATGTTTTCGCAAATTATATTCCTTGCATACCAATATATGCACTCTGTGTATAGCAGACGCACGGGCTACGAGCAGACAGATTAAAACATACTTCTCTGTCCATTCACTGCTAAATTGCCTGTTCTCCGAATCGATTTCTAATAACAATAAGATTATCGGCGGGAGGAGCACGTGGAGAACGGAGACCTCAGAAGTCTGAGATAACAGATTGTGACAGTGAGGCAGGGCAAACCAGGTGAGAAACAGTTGTGACAGAGAATTATCTAAAAATATTATCTTCACATTTTAAAAAAATTATTATTTATTTTTAAATAATTTGTATATATTTTTTTACTGTTTAAAATAAGAGTAGCCAACTCAAAGTGCCAGAACAAATTGCCTCTGGGACCGGACCTAGCCCCTGGGCCACCACATAAATAGCCTGGATCTAAACATTTATGTTCCCCTAGGCACATATAATTCTATTAATTTTTAAATGATAATAAGCAATTATTTAATAAAGTGAAGTAGAGAGAAGTATTCAGATGAGGGCTTGTTATCTGCCGAGGCCAGAGACTGGCATCCTCCAAGACTATGATACGAAAGCTAAATTTTATTATTTTATTATTCATTCAAAAAATATTTTTAAAGCAGGGAGTCATGTTGCTGTGTTGATTGTGCAGTAATCACTCAATTTATCCCATGACATCGATGAAATAATTGTTAGCCCATCGCAAGTGCCTTACTTATCTTACTTTATCTAATTTTGGGGCATCTATGTACCATGGACACATTTAATTTTTTCACCTGTATGGTAAACTGATCACGGTGTTCAGTGAATGTTTATATATACAAGCAAATATTAAAGAGTGCTCCAGAATCCCATACAGCTCACTTAGTCAGGTTAGTTTCATCCTTGTTCCTGTACATTACTATTTCACTACTAATAAACCAAATAAAGATCTACTCGAACATTAATATGAAACAAAAGATACGCAGCAGGTAATTCATAATAGTGGAGAATATAGTAACTTAATTAATTTCGCAGCAAATCCTGACTGGGTGATGCATGAAAGTATTGCTTTATTTATACCAGTTTTAACCAGCCTAGATTATAAGCACTGTGTGGGGGTAATCTGATTACAGATTAGAATCTTTTTTAACTGTTTTCTCAGCCACTCATTACGCAGTTTAGATCATGAGAGAAGAAAATGTGTTCCAAGCTATATTTAATTAATAGCTAAACAAACCTAACGATAAAAATACAGATTCTTAGATTTAAACTTTGTTGTTTTTTCCCTCCCTTTAGCACTGTACAGGATGCAGCTAAAGTGACAAATGATGCCAAGCCGGCCATCACAAAATCTGGTCGGAAGCTCAAAGGCCGTGGCACGATGGTATGAGCCTTCAAATTAAACTCAGTTATACTGCAGTGGAGTTTGCATTATAGTGTTTAATTAAAACATGCAGACGCTTTCTCACTCTTCTGTTTAGATTTTCTGACTAACTATTTAATAACCTATTAGACGTCATATTCTACAAAAACATTAATTCCATTGACCCTAGTTAAAAGAAGTGAAGTTTTTCCAGCTATAGTGAGCGAAGAAAGATTAAAATTAGTCTGGTTTCTCACTGTAGAGATACCATACTCCTACTCGCTCGATATCCCGATCCGAATCTGAGGAGGAAAGAGAGAGCAGCGAGACTCCTCCACACTGGAAAGAGGAGATGCAGAGAACGAAGGTTTACCAGCCTCCCAGTGTAGAGAAGTGGAACAAAGGAGAAAGGTAAGAGCTTACTCTATAGTGAACTACTGCAGGATCATGTGGAGAAAATTGCATATTTTCTTGAACGTGTTTATGGTAGCTTGTTCTTACCGGAGTTATGAGTATACACTGGTTTCATATGCAAAGATGGACAAGTCATAAACTACACTTATAAACTTAATAAACAATAAGCATATCGTCAAGTGACCGATAAGTGAAAATGCTCTTTTCTATTCCTTGTTTCACTGATCGGTTGTTAATATCCGTGATTTCAAAAAAAAAATTATAATGATACAATTGGGGAAAACCATCAGTGTGCAATGAATTTTAAAACCGCAACATTTTTTTGTGCTGAACTGGTCCTTTCGTGTCTCTCTCATGGCAGCTACTGTACTTGCCCTTTGGATGATGCCCCGCCCAGCCGCTGTTTTGAATCAGTGATCTACAAAGTGCGTGCATGTACAAACGTCTGACGCTATAGTGATACTGTCTTGTGTGACTTGTTTTTGTAAGCGACTTTATTCATTCATTTTCTGAACCACTTAATCCCACTATAGCCAACTCTGGGCGAGGGCAAGGTACAAACTGGGCAGCTCGCCAGGCCATCGCAGAGCTTTGTAAAAGACTTAGGATTTTATTCCACATTTGGATGTTCTCCATTCTGAGCTGATGGCAGCAGCATCAAAAGCTGCCTGGGGGTCCAGTCATTGACTGAAAAGGGGAGGTCTAGGAAAGTATCTTAAGGGCAACCTCCTTTTTGAATGGCATGGAAAAGGTTTTACAGTATGTGTCATAGGTCTGTTTAAAGAAGTAGTTACAACGCATAGTATGAAAAGTACTACATGTATGTCATTAGCTTAGGACCGACTACTGTATTAAAATTATTCATTCATTCATTTTCTAAGCCGCTTAATCCTAATTAGGGTTGTGGGGTGGCTGGCGCCCTTGTCAACCGACTCTGGGCGAGGGCAGGTTACTATTCATATTATTAAATGTTTAAATCAAGAATAAGATTTCTTGTATTTTTGTTCTGTTATGTTGTTAAAAAAAAGTTATGTTTGCTCTTATGAGCAAACATTTCACTCTGAAATGAGGTATTCTGCCCGTGCATCATGCGGAAAGATATATTAATTGATTCTGGCTAGCATCTTTTTTTTCTCAGTATATTAACAACAGGATAATTGTGTATTTACGCCTGAATAGTCAAGTCTCATGTTCTGGAGTTAGTGATTTGTCCACTCCTGATATGACAGACACTTTAACTGTATAATAAGAGTCATCACTGATGAGGAAACTATGTTGAATGGTTTAACAGATGGGATGACAGAAGTGGTACCCCCTGGTCAAGGTCAAGATCCCGCGAATACTCTTCAGACCGGGCCTCTGATAACTCTAGTCAGCACCACTATCACAGGAAAGAAAAGAAAAAAAACAAACGGAAGAAGAAGGCAAAGAAACGGAAACGTTCAAAAAAGCATAAGAAAAACAAATTCAGAGAGGCCTCTCTTTCAGACGCAGAGATGTCCATGTCATCTGGTAGAGACTCAAAAGACTCAAACCGTCCAAAGAGGCGATATTATTCACACTCTCGCTCACGTTCTGTATCACGCCACTCTCGTAGGTCATATAGATCCGACAGGAGACGATCCTCATCACGTTCGTCTAGAGAGTCAAGATCTTACTCTAGGTCACGAGACCGATCCTACTCCAGGAGTCACTCTAGATCTGGTAGCAGGTTTAGATCCTACTCAAGGTCAAGGTCGGGAAGTCATTTAGGACGGTCTATGACACGATCTAGATCTGATTCCCACTCCAGATCAAGATACAGGACAAGATCTAGAACCAGATCTCGGTCCAGGTACAGGTCACAGTCCCCATATTACAGAAAAAGGAATGCGTCAAAGGTTCCTGAAGGCAGTACACAGAAGGTTAAGAATTCTGTACCCATGACTGTTCAAGCTGTAGAACCCAAAGCTCCTCCACCTGCATCTGCCGAGAGTGTCCCAGTACTGCCTTTGAGTGACAGCCCACCACCTTCCCGATGGAAACCAGGACAAAAGCCTTGGAAGCCATCTTATATTCGAATCCAAGAGATAAAAATAAAAAAAGACTCGCCATCTCAGGTTCTAATGAACCGAACTCCAGGTACTGCACTGGAGAAACAGCCGTCATCAAATGTTCAGAGTCAGTTTGAGAAATCCATGTCTCAGAAGGGTGTCAGCAGTAGCAGCCAGTATGGTGAAAAACCCAAGCAACCTGAAAGTCTTCTCCAAAGAGCTTCATCCAGAAGTCAGTCCTCCAGCCGTTCAAGAAGCAGAAGTCGCTCCAGTGATCACTCTGTATCGCCTGGTCAGTACAGCAGGTCGTCTTCATCTTCCTCTTTCAGCAGGTCAGACTCTTATTATTCATACAGAAGGATGTCCTCAGAAAGAGAGAATCACCATCGTTCTCACAGGAGGGACCATAAGAGGACCAAGAATGTGATGCATAGCCCTGTCGGAGACAATGCGTCCCCCTCCCATTCAGGCGATGCAACTGATGGCACGCACAGTCCTATTCAGAGGCACTGTATTTTAGAGGTGCAGCAAGAGGCTATCGATCCTGTGCCAGATTTTCACTTGAAGGCAGAAAAGAAACCCAAACCAATCAATGCCTCAGTAGTGACTGCCTCCAGCTGTAAATCTGGATCCGGATGGGAAAGTGACAATGAACATTTGAGTAAGCTGGCTACTGCTAATGAGAGCAAACCAGCTCAAGCTTCTGTTAAAGAGGAGAGAGGACTTTGTGAAAAGAAGATGATGAACGTATGGTCTCAATGCTGGGACTCTGAAAGTGAGTCTGAAATGCCAGAAGCAAACAATGGGAGTAGTCGAAATAAGCCTTCATCAGAAAAGGAAGAGGGTGAAGCTAGTTCAGAATCTGAAAGTGAAGAACCCTCTGTGCTCAGCAAACCAGACCAGCTCTCCAAGATTTCAGATGTATCCATAAACAAGGAGGAGCATGCTGATGATTATATAAAAACTGAAAAGCACAAAAGCAAGAAGGCTAAGCGTAAACACAAGCACAAGAGGAGAAATTCTGACAGGTCTGGCTCACAAAGAGTGAAGACCAAAGCAAAAAGATCTAAGAAGAAACATCAGAAACCAAAGGAGACATTTCACTGGCAGCCTCCACTCGAATTTGGTGATGAAGGTGACGAGGATGAGTCACTGGCTCAGGGGAAAAATACTGACTCTGCTAACAATGAAGGACTTACCGGACTGGTAAAGAGCACACAATTAAAATCTCAGTATGATGAAGGCAAGGACTATTCCAAGATCATTCCAGATTCATCCAAAGAAAACTGCTCAACTGCAGAGGCCTCTCAAAGTGGCGATGAGTCTGCAACCATGACGAAAAACCAGCAATTTAACAATAAGCCAGCAAAAAGTCCAGCACAAAACAAACAGCGACACACTGCTTCAAGTCAGTCAAGTGTTAATGTCAAACCTGGCCGAGACCAAACTAAAGATCAAGACGATATGGAAATATGTACCCCAGAGCACAACACAGACAGCAACACAGACCCACCTGAGCCTTGTGTGATTGACATGCCAGCAATAAGAGATGTTAAGAATGATATTCAACTTCTACCTCAAGCAGACCAGAAGACCTCAGGTTCAAGTCCTTCTGTTTTAAATCCTGCCAACCAACCAGGAGAAACCACACCTGTAGGTGTTGAGCTACCAGTTGATCCTAAATGGAAACCTTTAAAAGGTATGACTGCCGTTCCAGCGTTTAGCACAGCACCTCTAAGCATTAAAATTAACAGGGCACAAGAGCAAGGTGAAGGAAAGACTCAGGGCCTCAAGATTGAGATAAAAAGCAAGAACCGGGTCCGACCAGGATCCCTGTTTGACGAGGTGCGGAAGACTGCTCGGTTAAACCAGCGTCCCAGAAATCAGGACAGTTCCAGTGAAGAAGATTTACCTGCTGCCACAGGAGAGCAAGCTGCATCCCAGAAGCACTCGCGGAGTAAGTCCTGCTCGGTCTCCAGTTCCAGGCCGCGACGTAGAGACAGGTCTCGGTCATACACCTACTCCAGGAGCAGGTCGAGGAGCTCCAGCTCTTCATCCAGGTACATGCACCAAGCCACGTTTTAATGTTTTAATTAATATTATTGTTATTAATAAAATGAATGTGTTAGATGGTCTGCACTGTAGGAAGCACATTATAGGAAATCTGTTGAATTGAATTGAATTGAATTGAATTGGTGACTCTTTCTGTCATCATGCTTGAAAAAAGTGTTTTTTCTTATCCACAGGAGCTACAGCAGAAGTCGAAGCAGACGGAGATACAGTAGAGAACGTTCCAGATCCCGAAGTAGTAGCTCCCATAGCTATCGCAGGTTAGTGCCAGTAGCATTATCGATGTACTCGGTTTAAACTCATATGCTTGTTTGTATTTCCAAACCTTGATGTTTATTGCACAGTAATGACATCGTTAATGCAAAACAACTGCATTAAGGTCTGAAGTGTTTAACTCACCATAAACAGGTGAAACACATCCAGACATGCCTAGAAATAGGGCTAACAACATGGATATTTTGTTGTTTTAAATTCTTTTATATTTCCGTTATGTTGACAGGTGTAAATGAAATATGCACTTATCAGTGGTTCTCTTGAAATTCTATGAAGTCTGCAGTATTTTGGTAACTGTAAGGACATTGGTTCCTGTAGTTCAGTGGTTATAAAACATGAAACTGTTTGGCCTGAGCTATTGGTATTAACTCAGGTGCTGTCATTTTCTGTCAGCATTTGGTTTACTGTGTGTGTGTGTGTGTGTGTGTGTGTGTGTGTGTGTGTGTGTGTGTGTGTGTGTGTGTGTGTGTGTGTGTG
>JAOUQZ010000025.1:4227238-4244387 GCA_028564935.1 Neosilurus hyrtlii | reverse complement strand
TATATATATGTATATGTATATATATGTATATGTATATGTGTATGTATGGATGTATGGATGGATGGATGTGACTTGCTTTGGCCTGGCAAGCTGTCTGGGGTGTACTCTGCCCTCACCCGGAGATGTATGAGCTCCAGCCTCCCCACAACCCTAGCTAGAATTAAGCGGTTCACAAAATGAATGAATGTATGACAGTTATTTTCTGGAGGTGAGGCTGCCATTGCTGTTCCTATTTAAAAGTGATTCCACAACCTCTTATTGGATTAAAAATTGATAGGCTTTTTTATAAATGTTTTTATTTATTTATTATAGTATTAAAATTTTTGAAAATGAAAAAATATTTATTCCTTCTAACAAATACTTAGCAGAGGTGCCAGTTAGCCCAGATTTCTCACAGAGTCTCGCCGCACTTCCATTTGCTGCATGCTAGTTACGATGATCTCTCCCTCAGTCACCAGCATCAGACAACACTAAAGATTGTACAAAACCTACACACTAGATAGAGAAGCAGCTGCTAGCATTTTTTATGGTAATTTCACTCCCCCTTGGCCTTCAACTTGGTTATACCAACTGTATGTGCTTTTTGTGTCTTTGGATCAGCTCAGGATCAACAGGTTGTTGCAAAGTACAATCTAAAGCACTTGTCCCTGGTTGATCCACAGAATGTCTTCCTCCCTTCACTACATTTTAAATGCACCCTTCGGGTCTGGAACAAGGTCCTGCTTCAAGTGGAGGAGTTTAAGTATCTTGGGCTCTTGTTCATGAGTGAGGGAAGGTTGGATCGGGAGATCGACAGGCGGATCGGTGCAGCCTCTGCTGTAAAGCGGAGCTTGTACCGGTCCGTCTGTGAACCGGTGAAGAGGGAGCTGAGCTGGAAGGCAAAGCTCTCAATTTACCATTCGATCTACGTTCCTACCCTCACCTATGGTCACGAGCTTTGTGTAGTAACTGTGAGAACAAGATCGCATATACAAGCAGCTGAAATGAGCTTAATTCACAGGGTGGTGGGGCTCTCCCTTAGAGATATGGTGAGAAGTTCAATCATTCGGGAGGAGCTCGGAGTAGAACCGCTGCTCACCCATGCTGAGAGGAGCCAGTTGAGGTGGCTCAGGCATCTGATTAGAATGCCTCTCGAATGCCTCCCTGGTGTGGTGTTTCAGGCATGTACAACCAGGAAGAGACCCCAGGGTCGACCCAGAAAACGCGGGAGGAACTAAGTCTCTCGGGTGGTCTGGGAGAGCGATGTCTGGACCTCACTGCTTAGGCTGCTGCCCCCGCGACCCGACCCCAGGTTAAGCAGAAGATGACTGATGGAATGAATGAATGACAATAACTCCAAAATGTTACATGATAGAAACTTTTCGTCCTCAAATTTGGAATCAGTGTGGTTGATTTAGTAAATAACATGTTTTTATTTTGGAAGCAGCCAAAACGTATTTTTTTTTTTTGTCCAGTAATATAAAAACCCTTCTCACCATTGATTACGTAATAGGTCAGAGTGATCATATCTAATCCAGCTGATCAATCCCACTCAGATTTCCTGTAAAAAATCTCCCAGTTGATGCTCAGAGGAGTTTCCTGAGCAGAATTACATCAGCCAGCAAGAAACTCTGACCTTAACTCACTGTACGTTCTTCTGCTTTGCTTAATCCACCAGAAAGGTGAGTCATCACGGGTTTAATTTCTGCTTGACCAAAACATTAATCTCCACTACAGAGCTTTTAAGTCTCTCAAGGTGTTCATAGCATTTGCACATTGCATAGCTCTGTGGTTAAGGTTCAAGTTTAAATCCATGCATGGCTGAGATCAAGGCATAACTACTCAGCTTGGACTGGATTTAGCCTCTGGCTTAGATGAAAATGAACTTCGTGAGGTCGTGGATAGGAATTGGCATATTTCTTTCTAGATTTCCTTTACTCACCCAAGGACAGCATTTTGGGTTAGATTGTCCCTTTATTTCCTAGAAAAGTCAGAGATAACTCATCTCCATATTGAAGTATCTCTGGATGCTAGGTTATAGTAATTTGATTCCGTAAAACAGAAGAATCAGAGACCAGCAGATGTATTAGACCTTATTAAGCATCTTGTACTAATCCTGTTCATAATCCATACCAGAGGCTGGAGTGAACACTCAGCATTAGTGCAGACAGATCAGTAATACATCAGTGCCATTCAAAACCCGGGAAAAAAAGATAATATAGCCATTAGATTAGTGCGGAATGTGACTTTGGTTTGCTATGAATAAAAGAGTCTACCTTTTACTTCTGAATTCCAACTTCGATTTATTGAAAGTAAGCTTGTCTCTCCACCACAGTAACACTGTTGATGGTCAGCGGGATCAAGTTGAGGACTGGAGGCCAAATAGGAAATGAAACAGGAAGTGCTTTGTGCTTTGGGACTATTGCAAGATTTTTACTTGATTTCTTAAATGACTCATTCCTTTTTACATGCAAGATGTGATGTTCAAAGGTTGTGTTCCTTAATATGCAATGTGAAATCAGAAACTAAAAACTAGTAATGGAAACACATGACTGTTTTATTTTATTTGTGTGTGTGTGGGGGGGGGGGGGTGGGGGGGGGCGGGTGTTTCAGATGACACAATGGCGTAGTGGTTAGGAGTTCCACCTCAGTGCAAGAAGGTCTTGGGTTTGATCACTGTGTCCGTCAAGGGTGTTTCTGTGTACAGTTTGCATGTTCTCCCATGCTTGCATAGGTTTTCTCCGGGTGCTCCAGTTTCCTCCCACAGTCCAAAGACATGCACTTTAGGCTAATTGAATATTTCAAATAGCCCCAGGTGTGAATTCTCCCAGAGTCACCTGGGGTGGGTTCCAGTCTTGCTGCAACCCCAATAAAGGATAAAGCAGTTTGTAAAATGAAATAAACATGAAAAGGTCTCACATAACCAGTTTATAAATGTAAAACCATGGATGGGATTGCCGTGGCCATTCCATGACTCTTCTGGTGGATTTTCAGAGCAGTCTCTTGCAAAAATATAGGCAGAGGAAATATGCACTTGCCTGAGAAATGTGAGCATCTGGCACAGAAATCTACTGTAGCATCCTGTAGTCCATATATGCCTCACTGATGCCTTCATGGCTGCAACAGTTGAATTGATCCATTGGTTGAGCCACAGCAATTTCCAGCATGACCAAACATTCAGTGAATGAAAGCCACGCCCTCCCGGTTCTCAAGGTTTCCCAGCTCTTAGGTATACTAACAAAATTGCGCAGAACATTTATGGGATAAAGCGGATTGACCTTCGGAACACATAAAACAGCTTACTCTTATCTACCGTGAAGTAATTCAGGCTATATGAGACTTTGGTTTTAACCTGTCACCCTTCCAAGAAATGTCACAGGCTCCAAATTTATAGCTACTCACAACTGTCTCCGGCACAGATCTCAAAGCCATGCGGTAGACCTGAAAGGGTGACATTTAATAATTCTAATGTTGCGTGGATGGATGTTGAATGCTCTCTGTAATTTACACTGAATAGCAGTGTTTATGCTGTGTAGCATTATTAAGCAGTAATAACTCTGGCTGTAATTGCTGTGTGTAATATTTCAGCTTTTGTTTTTTTTGGCCATTTCAGCCAAAATGGCTCTGCTGTGTCTAGTTGTACCTAGTTGGAATTGTCAGCTGTTTTTGCTTGAAAGACGAGAGTACAAACTCTCTGTGACCTCAGCAGCAGGACAGAAGGGTTTTGATTTTGTTATTAGCATTTTTGTTGTTTTAGTCTTTATAACTGCAGCTCCTTTGTGGTGTACGGAGTGTTTAAGGCTGCCTGCTGGTTTTCACACACGTCCGTACTGTTCACAAAATTTATCTGAGCTCAAAATCTCAGCCCTCAGTCTTTGTGTGTGTGTCCGTCTCTTCCTTTCTGTCCGTACACATACACACTTACAGAGTAAGGTCGTGATAACTGCTGTGTAATTTTTGTCACCTGAAATGGCCTTGGGAGGGAGGGGTTGGGGGTATGGGGGGGGTGTCTGTGTGAGAGGTGTGCCTGCCAAGGTCAGGACAATATCTCAGAACCACACACACACACGCAATCTATTTTCTCCCTCCACTGCTACTCCTCTTTCTTTCTGCTCTCACCTTGGCCACAGGAGGTATACTAGTGCACTGAGACTCTTACACACACTCCAGTGACAAATTAAATGAAAATACAGCGTCACTGTCATGCTACAGGGGCATTCATATATTTACCTGCTATCCGGTTATGCACCTTCACTTAGAGTGAAGCATTGCTCCGAATCAGTGTTTTTGTTTATCAAGTCTTTTTATGGAGACGTTGCATTAATTCATAAGCATTCACCAGAACCGTCTGGACTGAAGCGAGCGCATGCACTGAATTATTGGCACCAGCACAATGTTTGCTTAATCAGTTCTCAATTTACTGACTGCAGCAGTGTGAAACACTAAAGCTTTCAGATCTTACCAGGCCGCTCTATCAGTTCGTGTCGCTGGCTGTGGAGACGGAGGATGAGAACTGGGGGCAGGAGGATGGAGAGTACTCTCATCCTTGTTGCTGTAAGTCTGAGGAGAAGCTCAGGATCCTGAGGGCTATGATTACTACAGGCAGATCACTCGACCTAAACATCTCCTGTTACGCCTGGGGCAGACAGACAGTCAGTCAGAGAGTAAGTCACTGGACGTTTAGCCAGCTTGGCATGTTGAAGGTATCTTTCATTGTTGTTTGGAGACTGCATTATATTAAAAAAATGATAATAATAAAAAAATAGTGGCAGCTTTTTCTGTTTATCTAATTCAGTCTTTTTAAGATGCCAGTTTATGTTTAGAATGTAAATGTGGATTTCAGTCTCTGAGGAATCCTGTTAATCTAATTGATCATATTTGATCATTTTCATCTTAGCTTGTTATACACATGGATCAAATTTTTTTCTTCCAGTATTACCACACTATCACACTTAACGCCCCAATACCGTGATGCACATTTCTCAAACCTCTTATTTTATTGTGTATGTTTATGTGAAAGATGCTTGTGTGTGTGTGTGTGTGTGTGTGTGTGTGTGCTTGTACTTGTTACATATTGAGGACTGGAATATGTTTAATCAATTTTGGCTAGTCCTCATGTTTTCTAATGGTTGTTTGAGGGTTAACACTTGGGTTTAGGGTTCAGGTTAGAATTAGTTATAGGAAAAGGTAAGGGTAGTTGTGATTGTAGTTTTTTTCTTCCAGATACCGATACCAGTACTTGACCTTTCAGTGCCTGCCGATACTGATACCGAATCCGATATCCTTGCATAAAAAATATCTGTATTCATTTTCATTTTCCTGTACTTTATCTCAGTGAACTCATCATACTCTGTTGCATGCAGTGTCTTTTTTTAATATACTGTATTGATCCCGGCGACATAGGGGCATAGTGGTTAGCTCAGCTGCCTCACAGCAAGAAGGTCCTGGGATCGGCCCTCAGGCATTTCTGTGTGTAGATTACATGTTCTCCCCATGATTGTGTGGGTTTCCTCCGGGTACTCCGTTTACCTCACACAGTCTGAAGACATGCATAATTAGGCTAATTGGCTGTTCCAAATAGCCCCTACGTGTGACTGTAAATTGTTGTGTGTATGTGTTTGTGTGTGTGTTTGGCGAGCTTAATTTTTGTAAAATTACTGTTTTATTATGTTATCAAATCCGCACATAGACTGGGGTACTCACCATTACCAATCCACCATTCTTTGCCGGTATCAGCAGCATTTCCGTTACTGGTATCAGAACTGACAGGTAGATAGTGAAGAATGGTATGGGGCAAGGGAAATGTCAGTCAATGTCCCCACAAAGATAGAAGTGCAAGGTGTGTGTGTGTGTGCACTTGCGCGTGTGTGTGTTTTCTCAGTCGCCTTGTCCACTGAAGGAGATAAAGTCTGATTCTGTGCCCAGTTCATTTATTCAGGTTGTCACTCAAGTCCCTTCAATCCCAGACCCTGCCATAACCAGCACTATTATAACACTTTTTACCTTTTCTAAGCATCGAGCTAGCGTGCACCAGAAACAGGCTTTCTTGTGTTGGTGCTTGGTGTAGTTTTGTATGAGACAGTTGTAATAAAATTGTGCAGTCTGTGTGATAATGTGTTCTCTGTTCCATAATATATAATAAAGATAAAAATCCTCTAACTATTACTGAATTCTACCACATGGAAACACGGCTGTTTATGGGAGGAATAATCTGACCAAATGCCAATGATTGCATGCTAGCCGGGCCGTGTGTAAGAGAATAAAATTAGCTACATACTAAGAGGACTTTGTGAAAGAGGATGAAATTTGATCGGGACTAACAGGACTTATGTGTGAGAGAATGAAATAGACCGCATCATACATGTGAGAGGATGAAATTAGATATACGCTGAGAGGACTGTGTATGAGAGGATAAAATTGACCACATCTGATAAGATATCATCATGCCCTCTCACCGTGATATGGCAGTGATCTGACGGTCGTGCGACAGTGCTAAGACAGTGTACCAAATCATCATACCATTGTTACGAATCACTGTGTTAAATTAACGACATTGACAAGATTTGTCATGATTTTATCAAGAGTGTTGTATAACATCAGTATGACATTTGTTATGATTTCCTGGTCATACGACTACAAGGTCCGGATTGTTCTATTTACGGTTTCTTTGATTTTGGAGGCATGTGGTCTTTCTCAGTTTGTACCATGTCCTGTAATATCATATACAATAAAATAAAATAAACAGTTATGCACCAGAGGCAAGGGCGACATTGAAGAATGTCCCCAGAGATGGAATTTTGAGGGGAATATTTATTAATTTGTATTTATTTGTTTATTTATTTATTTAAATCATGAGGGAAGCAGACAATGTCCTGTGGCAGGTGCCAAGGAGCTCCATAACAACATCTCTTTTTTCAGAATTTTATTAGTTTATGGGAACACAAATTGAAACAAGACTTTAATCATTTTTATTTACATATTTTATCCCTGACAGAAACTGCTCAGGTGAGCTGTGCGCATCCTTGCCATGTGGTACAACTGCAGTCTTTGCGTCTTGTTGGCATCGCAATAGTTCCTAGTGCGTTTTTACAATCATCATATCAGCACTGTAGTAAAGACTTGGCTTGCCGTAGGACAAGCCAGTACGAAGCTGCACAAAATTAAAAGATGCTGTTAGGGCACACCACAACAGCCACACGATGTATGTACGAATTAAGAATACGCTACAGTGTACTACAAATTTTTTTTACATTTTAAATGTAAGGAGTGTCAGGAATCTCTGCTGTTGAGTAGGGTAAATTACAAACAGGTTTGCGATGTCATTAAAAAGTGGTAAAGTTGATAAATCATGCTCTACAGTAACATAAATCGTACATGTGGAAATGGCACCTAAGAGGATAAATTTGGCTGTAGGCTATCAGGGCTGTGTGTAAGAGGGTAAAATTGGATATAGGCTCACACGGCTGTGTGTAAGAAGATGAATTTAGCCACATGCTAACCAAGCGTCTATTTTTTTTCTAATATAAATGCCAAAAACTATTGATAGAATTAACCGTTTGAAGTCTAGTATGTGCCGTAGTGTTGGTTTGTTTGGTATTGAGCCAAAACATGCTGAAAGTCCTCTGCAGTGCTGTAGCAGAAGTAAAAACAGTGGTTTTGATTGGTTAGTTTTTAACCTTTAAGACATGGCATGCAGACTCTCTGTAGGCACAGTCGCAGGAGAAAAACCTTTAAATGAAGAACCGTGGCCTTTACAACAGCGTGAATGTGAACAGTTTTGGGGCATGCCATGGGAGCAGACACTTTCACACAAGCAAAAGTCATTCAATGAGGGGGAGATCTCATTCCCTCTTTCTGTTGCACTGGTTGGCATTCTTCTGCTTGGCATGAAGTTACACAGCATTGGCCAAGTGCATTCCAGTCTGGAGGAGACTCGCAATACAATACGCTTAAACCTTGAGGCTGATATTGTAATGTTTCATTTTGGCACTAAAGTACTTTTGATTCAAATGTGCTTTGTACAAATGAATCTTTAAGCTTTTTGTTAAAGTGTAATATTTTATAACAACCATCCCAGCTTTCTTAGAGGAATTAAATAGCCTTTGTTAGCAGATAAGTTTAGAGAGGATTTGATGAATTTTACTGTCTGATATGCTGTCGGATGCTGCTGGACTTACAATCACTGTTATAAAATAACGCAGGCAGCAGTACTGAGCCATGATTAGGCTTGCAGTCAGGGTGATATTTATTGTTTAGGTTTTTCCTTTTGATTTTGTGAATATTGACCCTTCAACAGGCAACATGCACCAGGAGATATTACCGATTTTTCTCTGTTTATTACCTTAATAAGGCAACGTATACTGGGAGATACAACTCATGAAATCCAAAATATACATTATTTTTTAAAAATAATAATGAATATGTTTTACTTGGATCTTAAGTAGAAGAATTATTATTTTTACAATTTATTTTCCACGTGCCTGTTTAAGGGTGAAGAGAAAAAGACCAACTGCATCGCAAACCTTGCAATGAAAATCCCACATGCTTGGTTAAATAACCCTCACTCACTCATTTGCTAAACTACTTAATGCTACTAGGGTCATGGGAAGACTGGAGCCTATCTCAGCCAACACTAGGCAAAGGTGGAGTATACCCAGCTGGCCAGACCACCGCAGGTCCAGATACCCCTCGCCTGCTCTGAAATTATCTTACCTCATCAGGCCTGAGGAGAAAAAGGAACAACGCACACCTGTGTTGAGGATTTTTAGAGTATAAATACACAGAGTGTCACTGGGGTAAGCCTAAACAGAATTGGTCAGATAAAAGGAAGTGCAATGTGCAGTTTATAGGATAGGCTAGCTGGAGTGTGGTCATCAGTAGAGGCATGGCTAGTTAGAATGTGTTCATCTGCGCAGATACAGGCTGCTGAATAAAAATGGTGAGAGGGTAATGGCAGGTCATTGTGTGTCGTGCTTAAGAATCGCTCTTCCAGTTTTCAGAATATACAAAAAAATAATAATCTGGATAATATGCAGATTAATTACACACTATGGTTTGTATAAATATTCATCTTGCACTTTTACACATTTTGTAATGCACTAACCTGGAATGGAAATGGATTTTCATGGCCTGATGCATCATGAATCTAAAATCCAGAATTGCTCATAATGTGTGTAGTTGGAGCTGACATTTTAGTGACTCTGATTTGAGATGGTTGTCCACTAAAATTCAGTGCCCTGAGGAGGAGGTAATTAGTCTGAGAAGCAACTAACGGGCCAAAGACATGAAATCAAAATGATGCTCTTATCACTGTGCTTTACTGTGGAGATAGAGTTAGGTTTCTACTAAATTAATTACCTTGTGCCTTGGTGCCAGTTATTTATTTTAATTAGGTAGTTAACTGTTTGGTAAAAAAAATTAATAAATAATATTTTAACTTGGATCAAAATGTATTTGTATAGAAAAAAGAAGAATAGGTCCTGCTGGAAAACCTAGCTTATGTTTAGCGATGAATGTAATCACCACTGTTTTGCTATGATTTTTGTCTGAAAATCACTGTTTAATACTGAATGTGGTTTTGTTTAGTCATTTTTATCACTAAAATCAGAACCGATTCATTTACATGAATAATTTGAAATGTGGTCAGCAAGGACGTTTCTGTGAGGAGATTGCATGTACTCCTCATGTGTGGGTTTCCTCTGGCTGCTCGGTGTTTTTTTATTTTATTTTATTTTTTTTGCCCCTAGGATTAAATGTGAGAATCCTAGAGTATAGGTTTTGCCCAGCCATGCAACTTTGGCAAGAAGAGTGCATACCGTGTGTTGGAAGGTCCTGCCCTGTTAAAAACAAACAAAACAAAAAAAAAAAACAACTTACTAATAAACTTTATGGTATTTGAGTCACCAAGAGTAAGATTCAGTTGAAGAGAGAGAGAGAATTTTGATTGGTTAGATGATTATTTTAGCTTTGATATCTTTAGGCAGTTCAAAAGATATTCAAGTGTCCTTCTGTACTCTAGTTAGGTCCTACTTGACATTTTAAAAAGCCCATGTTGCCTCTTAATCCCTGAAATTTAAAGGACCCTCTTGGCAGCTGACATTATAACAAGCACTTTTGCATTAATTCCTGTGGCAGTTAATTGCACTAAAAGTCATCTTAATGAATCTGGATAATTGTTTGGAGAGGCTGATATTCACCCTCATGACTTTACCTAATTGGTTATTGGCCTGTGTTTATCTTCTGCTTCATGAAGACTCCAGACGGAGAAGTGGAGGAGGGAGCTGGTGGGTTGAATGTGGATCAGAATATCAATGTAGCTCTCAGACACTCTTCATTCGCATTATCCTGTGCACCTACTTTGTTTGGAGTTGTGAAAGAGATGGTGTGCTTATTGATATCTGGTGGAGAATAACGCTCCATAGGGATGGCATGCAGCTGGAGTGAGCTCCAATATCTCTGTTAGGTGGACTTTTGTTAATGAACATGATCATGTACATAATGTAGATGTGGAATCATTTGTATAAAAGGAGTTGTTAAAATCTGTGATGGCCTGGCAAGCTGTCCAGGGTGTACCCCGCCCTTGCCCAGAGTAGGCTGAGATGGGCACCAGCCTCCCCGTGACCCTAATAAATATTAAACAGCTTAGAAAATGAATGAATGAATTGTTAAAATGTCATTTACATTGATGTCTGTTTAAATGATAAAGCATTTTCCAAAAAAAATACTATAAAGCCCTTTCATGCATGTGTTATTGGAATAGTATTCATATGTTCTGTTAATTTCCAAAAAGATGATTACTCTAACCATTGTGCTCTTTTCCTGTCTTTGAACCAGCTCTAGTCTATATCAGGAAAAAACATGGCGAATACACCATCGTCGTGTTCTGCCTGGTGGAGGATGTTGTGCTCTATTTCACATGTTTGATGGACACACCTTTAAACAGCAGCACCTTTTGCAGCCCGACACAATTAATGTGGACTTTGCAGGGCAGGCAATCAAAAAGAACACAGACACAGCACTATACAGCCAAATCAAGGAGAAGGATCCCAAAATGGATACCTTTTCCATTCGGGTGGTAGACAACACCACAGGCAGGCTAGATCATCATGCTAGCTCTCAGGCCCAAGCCAAACACTTCTACAAAAAGGATGATGGTGGAGGAAATGGGAGGGGTTTATGCAAAGTAGAGAAAGAGGGAGGCACCAGTCCTGAAGAGGTGGCACCTCAAGAAAGCCCTGCATCATTTAACAGAGATCAAATCATTGTTGAAGTGAACCTTAACAACCAGACACTAAACGTTTCCAAGGGGTCAGAGGGCAAAACCAAAGAGCGAGGTCAGACATGTCATCATACACCTACTGATGACGATAAAGAATACAAGCAGAGGCAGGAAGAGATGGAACTTAACACAGAGGAGGAAAAGGACGATGAGGAAGACGATGACGATGATGAGGAGGAGGAGGAGGAGGAGGAAGAGAACGATCTTAGCATTCCAGAGGTTCCCAGGGCTATCATGGAGAGACCGCGGCATGGGACAAGAGCGAGTGCAGTTTCTTTGTGCCAGGGCTTGGGCTCTGGTACATTGACCCAGGGGAAGAAGGAGCAGGAGAGTCTAGGGCAGAAGGTAAAGCTGGAGGAAAAGCAGCACTTTGCCTGCAAGAAATGTCCTCGTGTATTTAACAACCGCTGGTATCTGGAGAAGCACACCAACGTCACACACAATCGCATGCAGATCTGCAACAAGTGTGGCAAACGCTTCCTTCTGGACAGCGAGTTGCTCCTGCACCATCAGACCAGCTGTGAGAAAAGCATACAGGTATACACACTCACACTAAAACACACTTTCTCATGTCACTTAATGGAACACTCCACACGTTTCCAACCACATATGTAGCACATTTTTGATTAGCACAAGCAATATTCTGAGAAATGAGTATCACACAGTGGGGTAAAGTGCTATCTGCACTTATACAGGAGCTCACAGAAGCCCATGATTGACATCATTTGGACATGATTAATGTACTGATTGATTGATTGTGTAGCTGTTATTAACAGAAGAGAGAGTTATACTGTCAGAATTCTTCTGGCAAAGATGAACTTATAATGTAGATGAATTTGTGCTAATAAATGTTAAAATTACCTAACAGAACTCCACATAACAGTTCAAATCTACAACAGTTCCTCTAACAATATCTTAATGTTGAATTCCAGTAATTTTTAAATTTTTTGTAGGTTTTGTAGGATTAATATGTGAAATGCTTAAAGGGTCACAAATTCTGAAACAATTCTTAGCTTCTGTGTTTTTTTTCCACTGAAAAGGACCACCCGAATATAAACTAGAGGCAGTTTGTAAACTTCAGCATGTAGGAATTCCCAGGGTGGTAGCACCCCACTTTGTAACATCATTACAAAGGTGATTTCGCGGGATTTCGTGACGAAGAGACAGAGAGAGGGAGGAAGTCTGGCCCAAGGTATAGCATCGCTAAGTGGTCTCCCATTACATGGGACATCCCACCATTAAACAGGAAAATCAATAAATATGTACTCAGTTATTGTATTTACAAGTACAGCATTTCATAATTGCAGTGTAAAACCACACATGGATCAGCCATAACATTAAAAGTGTTACAAGGCAGGACAACCGGTAAACCAGTGACAGGGTCATGGTGCCCAAGACTCATTAGTCTATCAAAAGCTGCACCATCCGTGCCATTCCAACTGAAAAACTATTGGAACAAATTGCTTAAAAGGTTCGTGCTGGAAAGAGAAAGGTGGTAGGGAGGTGTCAGTGCAATATTGTTTGCTGTGGATAGGACTGCGTAGTCATAAACTAGTCAGAGTGCCCATGCTTACTCCTGTCCACCACCAAAAGCACCAACAATGGGCACTTTAGAACTGGGCTATGGAGCAGTGAAAGAAGGTGGCAACATTAGCAGCCAGGTCCATTTGAGTCGTTTACCTGGAGAAGAAATGGCTCCAGGATACACCATGGGAAGAAGGCGGGTTGATGCACTGGGCAGTGTTCTGCTAGGAAACCTTGAGTCCTGACATTCATTTGAAGGTTACTTTGACACCATTTACCTTAACACTGTTGCAGACCAAATACACCCATTCCTGGCAGCAGTATTCCCTAATAGCAATAACCTCTGTTATCAGCTACACTGTTGTACAAAATGGTTCAGAAATGGTGTGAGGAATTTGATGATATCAAGGTGTTGACTTGACCTCCAAGCTCCCCAGGTCTTGAACCATTTGAACATCTGTGGGATGTGCTGGAGAAACAATGCACATCCATGGAGGCCTCAACTGGCCACTGACAGATCTTGTTCGAGTCATACTCTAGGCAAGGGGGTTTCTGTGTGGAGTTTCTGTTCTCCCCATGCTCGCATGGGTTTCTTCCAGGTACACTGGTTTCATCCAACAGACCAAAGACATGCACAGTAGGGTAACTGGCTGTTCCAAATTGCCCCTAGATGTGAGTGTGAATTTTGTGTGAGTGTGATGGCCCTGCAATAGATTGGTGAGCTGTTCAGGGTGTACCCTGCCTTCACACAGTTGGCTGCAGCCTTTCGTTAGGAATAGTAGGATAAAGCAGTTGAAAGAATGAATGAATGAATGAATGAATGGTGCTAATGTTATGGCTGATCGGTGTATCTAATTAGGAACATGTATGGGATATGTCGGTTCTGTTATGCTTACTGATTCAGCAGTAATCTGATTAATGGTATATCTGCTCTAAAAAACAATCTGATAAATTAAGACGTCTAGAAATAGAGTATTTGATGTGATCTTGTGTTTTCCTCTAGCAATGTTTACGTGAGCATTACACTAAGCTGCAATTGCAAAAAGTGAGTAATAAAAGCAGATAATAATCATCTTATTAGCATACATGTTAACAAGTTCAAATATGTAAGCTTACTGTTTCATAAAAAGGGCTTTATATACTGCATCACTCTCTTTACACTAGCACATCCCTCTCTCTCTCTCTCTCTTTCTTTCTTTCTGCGTGTATGGCAGAAGCACACTTGGGCCTGTGTGTGTTATGAGATGAGATGCGGTTGATCTGTATGCATGTGTTGCCTCTGGGATGGAGAGAACAGCTGGATGGTGCCGTTAATGCCAGAGTGCCGAGTCATTTCCTGTTTAAACTTCGCTGTGGAAATGCTTAGCCAGCACATAGTGGCCCGTATATTATTTCTTTCTTGCCTCTCTGGTGTCATTTAGAAAATTGCGTCCTTTTGAATTTCAAATCCTGAATTGAGTTTCATTTAAAGCTCGTTCGTTTTCGACTGATCAGTCACGAGATTTATTTACATTATGCTGAAGGTGCCCCTGATGTATGAATGAATACAAACGGAGGTTTTGTCTGTTTGTTTGTTTGCTTGTTTGTTTTCCTCAACCTGTAGTGTGTGACGTGTGGAAAAGCGTTTAAGAAGTTATGGTCCCTCCATGAACACAACAAGGTTGTTCATGGCTATGCTGAGAAGAAGTTCTCCTGTGAGGTGTGTGAGAAGAAGTTCTACACAATGGCGCATGTCAGGAAGCACATGGTGGGTGAGTATCCTGGTCTGTTAAGGGGCAATTAAAGGGGCAGTGTTTTAAAAGAAAAGGCTCTGAGCTTAAGGGTGGAGCTAATTTCTCGGTTAGAAAACATATAGAAGTCCTAATTAAATAAATTACCATATCCATTGCATAACCATACAGTGACACATAGTTTGATACGGTATTTCTAAATTTATATCAGTCTAGAAACATTTGTGATGACTCTAAACAGCACCTTTTATACATAATAAACTTCCAGGGTACAGCTAGGTGGCAGCACATACAAGGACACATGATCTAAAGCAGTGTAATTAGGTACTATAAAGCCTGGGCCAGGTACAGTAAGTTCCTTTCATCTCCTGAAGCCCGATCTGTATTCAACTGAAATGTCCCATTGGGGAAACGAACCCTGCTGACCTTGTCTCAATCCCGTACAGCACACACAGCAGAAAGCACAGGCTGTGTTGTTTTAATCTCTTTTAACCAACAGGAAGATTTTTTTTAATCCAGAAGTGCTCCCTTTCTCCATAACGTTCATCCCAGATAATAGTATAATTGTAAGAATTTGTGTTATTGGACATCTCAAACGTTTATTTGTATAATTATTTTATACCCAGCTCTATGTGCTTTAAAAGCTTTAAGATTGTTAATGTGACTTTTGTTATACGGTTTATGCACTATATTCATGATATGTAGCAGATATGTATAAGAGTGCAGAGGTGTGTGTCCTTGCCTGCAGCCCATACGAAGGACATGCCGTTTACATGCGAGACGTGCGGGAAGTCGTTTAAGCGCAGCATGTCTCTGAAGGTGCACTCTCTGCAACACTCTGGGGAAAAACCCTTCAGGTGCGAGGTGAGTATTAGACACACATACATATACTTTATCTTTTATTATTTAAGTTGAGGTCTGATGCATGAATTTGCATAGGGATCATTTTTAAAATGTAGCAAACAGAAAGTGGAAATCTACTGACAACATACAACATTGATTGTCTTACATTTATGGCATTTGGCAGACACCCTATTTCAACTAACATTTATGACTTTTTATACAACTGAGCAATTGATGGTTAAGGGCTTAGCTTGGTGGTACCGGGGCTTGAACCCCTGACCTTTAGATTACTCACCCAGAGCCTTAACTGCTAAGCCACCACTGCTCTTACGAGGGCTTGATTTATTTTTTTCCTGTCATTTTGCTCCATATTATTTGTGTGTGTGTGTGTGTGTGTGTGTGTGTGTGTGTTTGCATGTGCATGATTTTTATGCATAACATTTTTAAATCGTGATAGTTTTTTAGGGATGATAATGTATATTATTACATGGGAACAGCTCAATCTGACTTATCCACACTTTAAGGAGTAGAAGACTTGGAGTGGATAATACCTGAGTCAAAATGAAGGACACCTACAGTTTGTCATGGTCTCTTGAAGCAGGTAGTGTTATCATTATTAGACTCTAAATTGGACAAAATAAACAAAAATCTCGTTTTTATTTTTCTTGTGTTTCTGTGTACAAAAAATACAGAACCAATGTGAACCAATCAGATTGTGCCTTTCCCGTGTAGTATATATTATAATTGTGTATACACCCATAACATTTAGGAGTGTTTGTTATAAGATCGGGCGACACGGTGGTGTTGTGGTTAACACATCCACCTCACAACAAGAAGGTCTTAGGTTCATTACTGTGTGGAGTATGCACGGTCTTCCGTGCTTGCGTGGGTTTCCTCCGGGTACTCCGGTTTTCTCCCACAGTCCAAAGACCCATTGCAGATTAGGCTAATTGTCTTTTTCAAATTGCCCCAGGTGGACGTGAGTGTTAATGGTTGTGTGTTGCCCTGTGATGGTCTGGCGAACTGTTCAGGGTGTACCCTGCCTTCGTCCAGTGTTGGCTGAGATAGGCACAGCCCCCTAGTGACCCGAGTAGGATTAAGCTGTTCAGAAAATGATTGAGAATGTGTGAGTGATGTAGTCCTGCACAGTGTGGTCGTTGGGTGTCTGGAAGTGAACCCAAGTGTGATTAGATCTGCAGATATTTTACTCGGATTGATCAATTTCAGGGAAATTAAACATTTATGAACCTCTTATTGGGTGTGTTTCAACCTCATCCCATTCCTTCCCACGGACTCAGATTGTGAAGCGTTCAGTGTTTAACCAAACTGGACCAAATAGAAATAGAACAAATACCAAAAGTATTGGTTTCACTCTTATTTGGGCTTGGCAGTAGGTTGAAGAGTCACGCTTAGATATTTTTATTCTGTGTTGTTTATAAGTCTGCCTTTCCTGATACAGAACTGCAGTGAACGCTTTCAGTATAAGTACCAGCTTCGCTCTCACATGAGCATCCACATTGGCCACAAGCAGTTCATGTGCCAGTGGTGCGGCAAAGACTTCAACATGAAGCAGTACTTTGATGAGCACATGAAGACCCACACTGGTAACTAGTTCACCACTCTTTACATGTGTAATTTGTCTAATAGAGGCATATTATGGCCTGTAAAGTAAAATATTCCGACTCTAAAGCAGATATCTTGGATGAAACCTGTTCCTCCTTAACCCTCATGCGTCACTATGGACATTTTTGTCCATTTGAGCAAATTTTTCCTCTTCTTTTGGCCATAACTTTGG
>JAOUQZ010000025.1:4188732-4204411 GCA_028564935.1 Neosilurus hyrtlii | reverse complement strand
CATGAAGTTTGCGTGAAGCACCACACATTTCCACGGACATTTCACTCTTGATACATCTGAACTTTGCCGTGGGAAAGTGCGTACGCAACATTTTTGTGCGTATGCGCCCTTTGTACATGAGGCCCCAGGTCCAGAATCTGTCTGTGTGTGGTGGCTCTTGATGCAACTCCAGCCTCAGTCCACTCCTTGTGAATCTCCCCCACACTTTTGAATGGCCTTTTCCTGACAATCCTCTCCAGGCTGCGGTCATCCCTGCTGCATGTGCACCTTTTTCTTCAACACTTTTCCCTTCCACTTAACTTTCTATTCATGTGCTTTTAAACTTTCGAGGCTTTCCCTCCTTATGAAGGGTGTCAATGATGGTTTTCCGCACAACTGTCAGGTCGACATTCTTTCTCATGATAGTGGATTTTACTGAACCAGACTGAGAGACCATTTAAAGGCTCAGGAACCCTTTGCAGGTTTTGAATTAATTAGCTGATTACAGTGTGACACTTTGAGCCTACAATATTGAACCTTTTCACAATATTCACATTTTCTGAGATTTTGAATTTTCATGAACTGTAAGCCATAATCATCAAAATGATAACAAATAAAGGCTTGAAATATTTCACTTTGCATGTATTGAGTCTATATATTAGGTTCACTTTTTAATTTGAATTACTGAAATAAATGAACTTTTGAATGATAATCAACGATACTTTGACCTGTATTTAAAAAAGTGTGTGTATATATATATATATATATATATATATATATATATACATACATACACATACATACACACACACACAGTAATTTGAATCCTCATACTGTCTTTCACTGCCGCACTTTACATTTTTTACATTCGCATTCTAGTTTATCCACTCTGCTGTTGCTATTTAATTACATACCATTATCCATTATTATATTTTGTTCACAGGTGTTGTTTATATTTCTCTTATATTTCTATTTAAAAGTTGTGCATATAATTGCTTGTGTTTATATTATGCTCTTGATGTTAATTGCAGTTTACTGCCTTGCTTATACCTTTTTAAAGCTGAGTCTCTTGCAAAATTTTATGTGTGAAATAATGACAATATAGAATATTGAATCTTATACTGCTGTTCATAACACAGATGACTAAAGATGAAGGATACTAGTTTGTCACCCTGTTTATTTATTTATTTAAATTTTGCTCAGTTTTTCCTTAATCAGATTATCTCAGGATTTATTTGGAAAGAAAGTAAAGGGGAAATGTATTACGTCATCTACATAGAGCTTCTAGCAGGGAAATTTCCCATGAGCTTTTCCATTAGCTACTGAATAAACTAATACTCATAAATCTGTGCAGAAACTGACAAATATGGACACAGGTATAAACATGAACCTTTATATTCCCATTTGAAGAGCATAGTGAAGTCTTTTTAATTACAAGTTTAAAATGTATTACTCTCATGCACGATATCTGGCCAAGTTGGTGCCCTCCCACATTCATGTTCAAAAATAAAAATAACAATCCACCACACATTGTCAGAGGTCCAGAAAGTGCTGGCTCTAATTTATTGGACTGAATATGCATTTGAGATTTCTAGCAATTTCTTAAATGGTGAAATCCATGATACTCGTTTTCCCTTTAAATCACGTTCTCTTACTGAACTGCAACAATAACCACCATCTTTAAATTATTTTAATGGCTGTATAAAGAGACACTTGAATATTTTCATATGATGGTTGTAATTCTAGCGATGACAGAGTGCATCATTCACAATGATTATTAATATTGTACAGGTGTATTTAAATTGTTCCTATTGGTGCAAGTGTAAAAAATGTGCATGATTGCCCTGCGCTTGGCGGCAGGACCAGGTAAGGCAGCTTAATCTACTCTTCTGATGCATCCTTCTTGCTGGTCTCCTGACCTTCAAAGATAGGGTACTTGCTCTCTATTTCGGCCCATGTGGTGGTTCCGTTAGCGAGGTCTCGCACAATCTCGGGTAACTCGCGAACCTGAAGGCATCAGAAAAAAAAAGACATAAATGGCAATGGTTAAAAAAAAATATATATATATATATATATATATAAGAAAGTCGATGTCAGTTGATTATGCACGCATGATTACCTAGTGATTAACAGAAAACTTATTACTTTTAAACTACTAAAATGAAACACTTAAAGGGGGGAAATAGAATCACAAAGGGGTCCTATTTATCAAGTTGGTTATAAAAAAAGATTTGTATAGAATTCACAGGAGCATTTACACAAGAAATTTGTGCTATTCAGTAACAGTTTTGCAAAAATAAAAAATTGTACACATCCTTCAATTGTGTGTAAGAACTCACAAATCATATACGTAATTAGTGTAATGTCACTTTCAAACAACAAGTGTTTGCATTAGAATGCACTGAGGTATAAAACATTTGTTGATGTATGCAAGCAGATGCCTGTCTCAGGTTTATGGCTCATTCTGGGATAAACAGCAAGATTTTCGTGATATAGACTCTCAAATTCGTCTGGATTCTTGCCTAGATGGAAGTAAACAAGCTTTAAAATTGATCAAATTACGTAAAATGTTTGTGATTCCAATTTCTAGTATATTAGCCATTATAAAATCCACTGCATCATGTAATGAAAAAATAAATTCATGGAACCGACTGGGTAACGTCCATCACGCATAACTAATGTAAATTATTTATCTAATGATATCTGCAGCATAAAATGTTTTTGTAGACAATCAGCATAAGTGTATCAAACATTCTATGTGAAGAAATTCTTTGGAGTTGCCGCTGTTCTTTGAAGACTGTGGGTCACGTATTCACACAGTAACATCCAACATTATGACAAGATGATTCAAAATCCTCTCATGAGAACTTGTGCAGCTACCTTATGCTTATCATTTTTCAAATGACAGACTGTCAAAAAATTGTATTAGTACCAAAAACTAACCAGAAAGACTTTTTATTTTGAGATTGATTTGTTAAATAACTGTATACTGTTATTTTTGCCTTTATCTTGCCTTACATGAACTGACACACCCATGTCCAATTTATGCGATTTTGTTCCCTCGCGAGAGTAAAATGGAATACAAACGGAAGCCTTTTCAAACAGGTCAATGAAAATTTCAAGCAGATTTTAACAGATTGCAACTTCATGATTTTAAAATTACTATCAGATCATAAAAGCAGCAAAAATTATTTTATTGTAAGTGTAACCTCACCTCTAGCTCTTAATTTTGCACTAAATATCACCTCAACAAATGATGTGTATTTTTTCCATAATAAAATGCCCAAATTCCTAAGTAACACAAACTCAGTGATGTGACTGGTTTTTGCTTTGTAGCACAAAACAAAACCAAAACAAAAATTTAGGCACCATATCACAAATTCGACCCAATATTTCATTACAAACATTTCTAGAACAAAATATTTGATACAATAAATCAAGATGTTGCTTTAACACTATTAAAACAATGATCTGATACAGAAATCCTAAAAATCATAGCATTAGAAAGAACCAATTTCAATCCAAAAATATACTCTACATTTCTCATTGGACTTCCTTACTCTCTGTGACGTTTCAGCCATTTAACTTTAAATCTTCAAGAATATCACATACAATTTACAGCCCTGAACAAAAAACACACGGCTAATCTATGGGGAAAATCATAACCATAATCATTTTAAAAACTTTAAAAACATTAAACAGCCACAATTTCACATTTTCTCAAACACAACAGAGCTTTGCTCACTGATCACATCCAGCAATAAACAGTTTTTTTTTTGTTTTTTTTTTAAATGTGCCTTTTCTTTGTTCACAGAACAATAATTTCTTATTCAATCTGAACATGTTCACACACACCATTGGGTCCACTGTACTCTTGCAATGACAAAGTTTTATTCTATTCACATGCTCCGTTTAGGAGCAGATCAGTTTTTTATTGTTATTATTTTTTACCGTGTTTATGCCATATACAGGCATACTAGAATAAACAAAAATAATTTTACATTATTGAATTATTACATCTACACCATACAGTTTTTCATTATCAGTTTTTATTTTATGAACAGCTAAACAGCCAGCCAGTCCATCCCAGGGCCCAAACACACAACTATTTACACTGACTTCGGAACAGCCAATTAGCCTAATGTGCACGTCTTTGGACTCTGGGAGGAAGCGGAAGTACCCAGAGAAAACCCACACAAGCACAGGGAGAACATGCAAACTTCACACAAACACCCTAAAAAAGACCTTCCTGCTGTCAGGTGGACGTACTACTAACCACTATGCCACCGTGCTGCCCAAAATACCAAACTTAACATTGGCTTTGTGGTTTAGGATTTGGGCAATATTTAACCCATAAAATATTAATTTTAATAATTTTTTTTCTGTCAGAAGAAAAATGCTCAGTGGAGTTAAAAGCAGTTATGTTACCTCAGCTCTGATCTGCCTCATGGTATCGCGGTCTCTCAGGGTGGCTGTGTGTGGCGTCTTATTGACAGTGTCAAAATCAATAGTGATTCCAAATGCCACGCCAATTTCATCTGTCCTGGCGTAGCGCCTACCGATAGACCCTGAGGAGTCGTCCACTTTATGGGACACGCCAAATTTGGTCATGGCTTCAGCTGGGGGGAGGGGGGGGGGGGGGCAAAAAGTCACAGTTATTAATTATAATATTGTTATATATATAACAGTCGGTAAGCACATCAAAACAGCAAAGGGAGTGTACACTCACATAGTTCACGCACAAAGGGCATGAATTCCTGATTCTGGCTCAGAGGGAGGACGGAACACTTGTAAGGTGCAACAACAGCTGGGAAGCTGAAATACTGAGCACAAAAAAACCCCAGTAAGTTTAGTTTCTCTCACAATAGTTCTCTTTCAGAATGAAAAGCTGTGTTAAAATTAAGAGCCGTTTCACCAACGGTTAATTACCGTTCTTTGCTCATCACCCTGTCTGACGTGGAATGTGTGTTCAAAAATGGAGTACATGATTCTGCCGATACCGAAGGAAGGCTCGATGACGTTGGGGGTGATCTCTTCAACTGAGGAGAAATACCAAGTTTCATACAGTTACACAGTTTTATAACGTTATATTTGGAAAATTTGAGAAGCTGTTTATACTTGGTTGTTTCACAAGTCTTATAAAATATGTCTTGCTGTTAAACTTATAATGAAATTTGAATCGACTGGTCTGTTTAAAGCAAATTAAAAGAGGCAGTGGTGGCCTGGTGGTAGGTGGCTTACTGATCCCAAGGTCGGGGGTTCAAACCCCACTATCACCAATTTGTCACTGCTGTCCCCCCAGTGCAGCTCACTGGGTTATCAAAGGCCGGCCATGTCTCTCACTGTCTGTGGTGAGAAGCATGTAAAAGAACTATTGCTGACTTTCTAAAAGAGAAGGCATTGTTGCTGTCAGCGTGTTTCTGCATTGCGATGGCCTGGTGAGCTGTCCAGGGTGTACATTGCTCTCGCCCAGAGTTGGCTGAGATGGGCACCAGCCTCCCCGCGACCCTTACTAGGATTAAATGCTTCAGAAAATGAATGCATGAATTCTGCAGGAAAAAAAAAAAAAAAAAAAAATCAGGTTTGAAGTTTGAAAATCGGTCATGCGTTCTTGTTATGCACAGACACAGAACCAAAGCAAGATGTAAAACAGGTAATTAAGAGATACTAAGCCCACGAGCTATTGTGGGTTCACCAAAAAAAAACTTAAGAACTGATAATAGAAAATAAAGCACACTAGGCTATTCACGAGTGAATGGGCACTTTAAAATAGGCATTTATTAAACCACCTGGTAAAACTGACAGAAATGCAAATTGTTTTTGGCTGTGGTGTCGTATAAATCAGGAAAACAACCATCCCAAACACCCAGCTAAATTGTATGAAGATTATCTGAACGAGAAACAGCAATCTGGAACATTGAAAATGATGAACAGGATTGGACAGGACTCCATATTTGAATCCATTTGAACAGATATGGGGTTTAATTGGTTTATAAATCGACTGCACAAAGGTTTCCTCCAAAGACAGTCCTTGTGAAGAGCTACACACACAGTTTGAGACATGAACGCCCACGTTTGGCTAGTGTCGCTGTGAGTGATAGGGGAAGAGAGCGTATAAAATCCCTCCTTCGCTGAGAACTTGGCCAACTAGCTGTATCCTTAACCACTGGGGATTCGAACTTGCGATTTCTGGCTGAAAAGGGGAAAACTTGGTTTTTTTTTAATTATGGCAACCTAAGTGTTAATTTATGTCAGTGCAACAGAGCTGATCAGTGATTGATCATTCATTTGCCGAACCACTTAATACTACTGGGGTCACAGAGAAGCTGGTGCCTATCTCAGCCGAGTAAGATTTTGGCTGGAGATAAAACCTACAGGAGGGTAGATCTCCAGGAAAGGGGTTGGAGACCACTGCTCTAGATCATCAGTCTCAACTAGGATTTTTTTTTTTAAAAAGGAGGAACTTTGTGATGAGGGTGTAGGTTGTAAAAAATCTTTAATATAAAGGCTGATTTGATATATAGGCTGAGGTGACATGCAGTTAATCAGTGGCTGCTGTGAGTAATCCTCACTTTGTTACAGATGCTGCTGCATCAGAGGTGAACAGTCTTTTGGCTAGCAGGCTTGGGTTTGGCTGACACAACCAGCTCTTCTCGTTGTTCTCTATTCAATGCTGAGCTGGATAAGTTTTAATCATTAAGGAGATATGACCATTTCGTGTTAACTGAAGACGGATCTACCCATGTCATGTAAGCAGTTAGTTGTTAAAGAATTGAGTGATTGATTTCTTTGCTTCTTTCAGATTGTCACTGACTGAAGGGCACTGTATGTGGATGAACCTAAGGCTGTTGTTTTACAGTTGATTACATTGTTCATGACAGTGAAAGAGCACGCCTCATGAGCTCCTTGAAAGCAGGTAAGTGCAGCCCTTGCACCTTTACACAAGAGTGGGTCACTGTCTGAGCTGCTCATGTCATGTGAAAACCTAGTTTTTGATCTCCAAAAAAACAATATGGAATTTTATTTCTAATACAAGTTTACATTTGATGCATGGTGTTTGCTGTTAAAACCAACAAACTATCTGCAGAGTGAAGCAGAGGATAAGACTAATAAAATTACCCCCCTTTCATTATAGTTTTATAAGCTGCTCGGAAATAAAAACAAATGAAACAAATAAATAAATAAAAGTGTGGGCCAGTGATATGACTTAGTTTTATTGTCAGAGCATTTTGGGGGGGGTGTCCAAAATTATACATCACAAGGAATTTTACTTTCATGAGGCTGGAAGGCGACAATTTGGCCTACGTATCATTGTATTATCTCTATGTTTGCCCTTCCCACTGTAATTGATACCAGTGTCGCACCACTTGCACAACATGAAAGCCTGCTTTGTTTACCTTTCTAATAAATCCTCTGAAATTAATTCCCTCTACCTCCTTCTCTACCCATGCGCCAATTTGTTACTATGCCCTGATCGGGAAAGAAGTGGAATGTTCTGGCACATGTCCGTCATACATGGAGGCCTAAAGTAGGCAGAAATAGCACAGAGTGGCGATCACTTTATAATAACGGATTTCTGCTATTTAGCTGAATTTTGTGATCGATGTCTGGAAGCATGAAACAACCAGGTATAAACAAGACATGGTTTGATTTGCCACACGATTTTCTCTCACCATGAAGTGTCTTCTGGAACCTCTTAACGCTCACCATGTCCTTTGTGAGCTTGAATGTCTTGCCTTCAGTCTCGATGGTGAACTCACTGCACACAGCAACAAAATATTTAAAGCACATTGTATCCCATTTATCCATCTGTCATCATTACAGTCCAACTGCTTTACCCCCTAAAACTGATTCTCACCCATTCTCACTGAGCAACTTCTCCTGATCAGTGATATAACACTCGTCACACACAGCGAGGTACTCCATGACCAGCTTTGCCTCTTTTTTGTATTCTTTGCCGATGGCGCCTTTGTTCGGCTCGAACTGTACAACGTTGACGACTTTGTGCAAAGAAGTTAAGAACGACAATTCAATAAACCTTATCAAATTTAAACTAGCCACATTTAACGGAATAGCACTAAATTCTTCCCTTCAAGGATATGGGTTCCTTCAGAGGTTTCTCAGCAACCAGGGGGACTTTGGTAGCCCGTGCGTGACATGTGAGGTCATAGCATGAGCGGTCGGCACAGCCCACAATTTCAATCCAGCCCTGCAAGCCAACAAACGGATATTAATAAACCATGACACTCCAGAGTAATGACACATGTATGGGTTACAGTATTTCGCATCTTTAAAGACATACATAAGAGGTTTTGGCTTCAGCGTCCCAGCAGTCGCAGGCATAGTGGGCCATCTCGTTGTCCATATGCTGACGAAAACGCACTTTGTCTTTGGCCAGACCAACTTTGGTCAGGTAGAGGTAGATCCTCCCAATGAAGTAGCCCAGGACAGAGTTGTTTATAACACCCTAAAACAAGTGAAAGTGTTAACCAAACCCAAGAGGTCAAGCCCCAGTGGACACCGATGGATATTTAGATGGAGACCTGAGAACTGCTGTCACCAATCGCCTATACACTACCAATCACGTGTGTGTCGAAATTAGCCCATGTCTCCATTTACTTCAAAATCAAAATGAACATTGTGGGCTTGACGCACATCGCAACATTTGGTGAAACACTGCTAAAAACTATCGCTAAAGAAAAGCATGGTGGTGGGAGCATCATGCTGATTATGGAGACTGAGTCTCCTCCAGGTAAAACAGCAGCTGTGCCACATTCTTTCCATTTTTAATGGACAGTCAAATTTGGATCAAACTCCTGACTGAAACAAAAAAAATTCTGTCCCATACTTCAACTCAAATTATGCTACAATTATAAGTTCTTCTGATGACAACTGATTGGGTTAGAACTAATATAACGGTTTCATGGATTTTTATTTATAATAATTCTGAGCCCCAATTAAGTTCAGCTCAGCTTGGAATTATTTTCAAATTCAAATTTTATTTAATTTGTCATGATAATTATGAAGGCGGTGGCTTGATCAAGGCACTCTATATACAGTATGTTGCTAAAGTTTTTGTTTTTTTAAAGGAAAAAAGTAATCAGACATTTTCAAATAGGTTAAGAAAACTTGCAATATAAAGCAAAACAAATTATTTAATATAGTACATTACTAAGTAGTTTTAAACCTATATTTAAATTTTGTTTAGGTTATGAATTCTTGTTTAATCTCAAAATTATTTAAAACATTTTATAATTTAACTTGGATCATTTTTAGATGTTTTTCTTATAAAAACATTGTTCTAAGTAATGTTAGAGGCAAACAAAGCTTACATACAAGAGATCCCTGAGAAAAATATTTCATCATAACTTATTTATTATTTAACGGGTGTCAGTGAAGAATATTAGCTAAATAAAATATGCATCACTTTTCTGGTTTGTTGAATATGTTGAGATAAATTTGTGAGTAACGTTAAGGTAAAAATATTGATGTCCTTTTTTTGTAAATAGAGTAACGGTAAATAAAAATCATATCACAGGAAAGAAAAATCAATATATCTACACTTTTTATGTGTATTAATTAGGGTAGGGGTCTAAGTCTTTGATAGCCACAAATAGCCATGATCAACTTATACCACATCAATGGAGAATAATTTACAGAACTTAAAACTGCAAAAAACGTAACATGAGTAATGCAGGAGTTGCCATTCTGTATGTAGGTGTGGCCAATCTTCAAAACTTTCCTATGTGAATTTAATGGAAACGTTTACACCAGAGTGGGAAAAAACATAAATCTAAACAAGAGACAGGAAGTGATTGAGCTGCTAAACACCATCACACATGAATTCCTCACCTGTTCCACAGCATCCCCCAGCTTCATAATCTGGGCCGACTGACCGCTGGTCTGTGCTTTGGACGAGTAGAGCAAGATCTCCAGATCAGCAACACTGGAGAATTTGGAATGCACCTTTTCATTTGGATCGACAAAGTGCTCGATCTCAGCCATTGTGAACTCTCTGAGAAAGTTGAAACGCACCTCCTATAAGTGAATCCGAACCTCACAAAAAACAAAGCTGAAATGGTTGGTAGTGGTTGGCAGCTCACCTACCTGACACGAATCAGACCTGAGCGCGGCGAGATCTCATTCCTGAAAGAGTTTCCGATCTGAGCAGCAGCAAATGGCAGCTTGCCCTGATTGAACTCCAGCAGGCGCTTAAAGTTAAGAAAGATTCCCTGAGCAGTTTCCGGCCTCAGATAGCTGCAGAAATCAAACAAATGTAATAATAAAATGAAGTTTTATTATTATAGAGTTATATTATAGAGTGTGCTTTTATAGGAAAATGGTCAAGGACAGGGTGTTGATTGTTTTCTCAGTGCTGTGCTGTACTTGTATTCAAGTAATTTAACACCAAAGATGCTTTCACTAAATGCTGAATAGAAAAACCTCTGCTACAGAAAAATACATCACAATTTTCTGACCAATCAGATGTGAGAGGATTGTGCACAGTGGTCAAACTGCTTTTACAGGAAGCTGCATTTTTGGTTGTTCGGCTCACCCCGGCATGTTGCCTCCAGGTCCGATGGAGGTCTGGAACATCAGGTTGAATGAGATGGGCGGTGTGAGGTCATTTCCTGTGCTTGGTGACTTGACGTTGTATTTCACAAACAGGTCAGCCAGTTCCTGCTGAGTGTAGTTATCCATCTGCCCAGGTGAAAAGTAATCAGAGTGTGGGGAGCAATTTTATTTTAATGCAGATCTGCTAATCTCAGAGAGGAAAAATTGTAAATCTTCCTGGCTGGGTTTCAGCACGCAGTAATTTTTTCAATACACTCTTAAAGTATCTCTTTCCTAAGGTAGAGGGGCAGGGCAGTGGTGTGAGTGAAGTGCTACTCATCTGCTTGTGGTTCGATGGTATTTCACATGAAGAATCAGGCATTACCTCTGGTCATGAACTGCATGTTATTACACTGTTTGACCATCAGGTGGCGCTTCATTCATATTTAGGCCACAGTGCAAGCACAGATCTTTACAGGAGAATTTTGCATTGCTCTTTTATTTTATTTATTATTCATATTTTACTCCTTATACTAAAATATAAAAAAAATTCACTGTATCATAATCATTACAACTCAAGACTGAATGTAGTGAAGGGAAACTTACTTGAGTGATGACATCTTCCATTTCACTCTTCTTTTCCTGCGTGCACTTCTTGTCGCTCATCAGCTTCTGAAGATGAGCTACATCATCACACAGAAAATATAAAAACATTAAAAAACTTTCATGTTTCTTTCAAGGATCTGAGCGACACTAAACTATACAAGAAATTTCTAGGACTAGAAATTTAAATAAGATAATCTATCTAAAAATACATCAACAGATTCAACTTGAACTGTGAACTAAAGAAGCACGCAGAGTACAGTACGAACAGGGTTACAAAGGGACGTGAAATTCTTTAAGATGGGGAATTTTTCAAGGAATTAATGGGAATTGAGCGTAAATCAAAAATAAACATGTTTGAAGACACACATGCACATATTTCTTATTCAGTTAAAAAGATAATGTTAATTTCACTGTTTTATCTTTGTCTTTACTTTCTTATATAAATTTTATTAATCTGTGTCATGTATATATTTATTAATGTGCAGGGCAGGAATTCCACTTGATTTACATAAAATCTGGGTACTTTAACCCTGATGATGCTCGAGGATGTTTTTCCCCAGTTACACTGAAGTTTCCTGTTACAGACTAATCTGCAGTTTTGCCAATTTTCAGTTTATTCCGGTATTCAACTTTACACATTCCTGGAATTTTGCAACCCTAACTGTGTAAACCACATAATAATGAGCATTAGTGGCTCAGTGGATAAGACTGTGGATTGTAATCTGAAGGTTTGGGGTTCAAATCCCAGTACCGCCAAGCTGGCACTGTTGGGCTGTTGAGCAAAGTCCTTAACCTTCAACCACTCAGTTGTATAAAAATGATAACTCTGGGTCACTCTGGGTAAGAGCTTCTGCTAAGTGCCGTAAATTTCAAATTAAATAAACACTGTAATAGAGGTGTCTCACCAGTTTCACATTTTTGCTTTTTTACCTGCTCATGGGGAACAGGGGTGTTCAGTATCAACCAGAGGCTCATTATTATAAATCACAATCACCAAAAGTACTGAGAGTAGCAGTAACCTGAATCATACATTATACCCTTAATTCTATGCAAATTAGGTACAACACAGTAAAGCAACAAATACAAACAATTCCCTTAAATTCTTCTTCAGACTCAAGTGGTGTGGTTGGACCTTTCTTCACAATAATAATCTTCCCTTCATGCTGGACAATTTTGGGATTTGAGCTCCCTGAGGACACTACACAGGTCTATTAATATAAATACAAACCCTTGAGGAGATGATCAGCACGAAAGCACTCTCCATTCTTTACGTCTTTCACCATGTAGTCGGCAAATTTGTCCACGTGTCCTGATGTCCTGGAAGAAAAACACCACAGATGAGCCTTTAATCCATTTTATTTATTTTAAACACGGTTCAGCTGTTGGTTCGCTACCAAACATCAACACTGTACTCACGACAGATCGAGGTGGGAATGAGTAGATATTATGAAGCGGTGATGTGCTTTGTAGCGGATACTATCGGTAAAGTAAATGAATCTTGTGACCAGTCAGGAGGGAGAAGTGAGCAACATAGGGATTGAATGTACTGGATCAACCTTCAACTTGGTGATAAGTATGCTAGGACCAGTTTGGGGATGTGCGATGGGACAACTTCAAATCCTGATGTACAAAATATATAACAAATATATTATCCCCAAATTTAAAGAATTAAAAAAGAAACAGAAGAAAAAGCAAATAAAAAAGAAGCGGGTAAGTAGGGAAGTTTTATTAAACATCAGTACCTCGTGGTAAACCAATGGTATAAGAGGTGTATTCTAAAATTGATTCAAATAAATAATTCAGTGAATAAAATGACATCACCTAAAAAGTAGCAAACATGATGCCTTCAATTCACATGATCAACATTCTGGAAGGATGCAGCGTTTTCAAATGATAAGTTAGTAGAATATGTATGTAATTAGAAACTTGGTAGAAGGCCGTATTTAAAAAACTAAAACTACCAAAAACAAATGATGTTCTGAACCAAAATAATATTGAGAGTTAATGACAATATTCCTCCTAAAACGACATTTACTCTAAACATGTAATTCAGCAGGAGGCAAGAAGGTGACCTATAAACCCTTGAGTCGTGTGTGTTTACTGCTTTGTACGGATAAAGTGCAAAGCATAATTTTCCTTTAAAGGATAAATAAAGTATCTAAAATAAATAATAATCCGCATCTTATAACCAGATCTGCGTTAAAGTGACCTGAGCAGACTTTATATTCCCATCTATTCCAGTGTCGCGAGGGACGCTAGAGCAGTGAGAGGTGAGGTAAACCCTGGGTAGGTTAACATCGTCTAAAAGCTCGTCATTCAGAGCAGCAGCTGCATCCCATACAAACCGTCCAAATAAATCATTTGACATACTGCTGTAAAGTGCGGGAGATGCTTTTCTATAACTACATGATGTAAGGTCTTATCGCACCGCCTTAGTTTTCACTGACTCCTATTGGAACGAGGTTCTGGTAAAGCAGGAAAAATAACTGATGCATCTTTAACCTCTCCACTGCCAGAGTGAAAATTAAGCTCCACCTCCTATGCTTATGATTTCATCTTTCCCCATGAGACTAATTCTGCAAAAAATATAAAAATAATAATAAAATAAAGCACCGATAACCACAAAACACCTGGTGCCTCAGAGGACGTAATGATGCTCGGCGAGCACTCACTTGAGGACGGGTTCGGGCGTGAGCATCGTGCAGTCGATCTCCAAAATCTGCTCCTCTTGGATGAAGTGCTGCCTCCACGCCTGCAGGATGTTGTTCTTCAGAGCGCAACCCACCGGCCCGAAATCATACAGACCGCTCACACCTGAAACACACACACACACCAAAACCACTTATCTGTCACACCATTAAATAATTAGCACCTCATCATTAATACACTTTTGAAGTTAAGCCTGTTTGCACAGAGGCAGGGAATGTGTGGAACTTCCTCACCTCCATAGATGGCAAAGGCTTGGTCATAAAAGAAGCGTCTCTTCAGCGTGTCTTCCATCTTCACCCTGTCCACGATGTCGTCTTTAGCCTGCAGTGAGAGTTCCTGGAACAACGTGGTTAATAAATGTGTAATTAACACTGGATTACAGACTTCAAGACGTAGAGACGTTGTTCTGTTTTGTTTAAAGATGAAGTAGCATACTGTTTGCATGAATAAATAATAAATAAAAATAAAACTAGACAACAGTCAGATTATTAGTCAAAGCTTTAAGCAAAACTTAAATCTCTAATAAAACAAACAAACAAGGTGATAATTGAAACCAGAAGCACTTAGAGTGCAAACCCCCACCAGGCAGTGCACAGCACACCCTGCTGGGCCTGCTGTAATACAACACTCGCAAAGAAACCTCTTTCTTGCAATGTATAAAGAATTCTTTAAAAAATTCCTGGATCCAAAATTTGATCCTGATCATGTCTGAAATCTAATAAGGTCTTACTTGGGCTGTACTCCACCCCTCCAGAAACATTCAGCAAAATCCTGTCATAACTTTGTGTAAGATTGCTAACAAACCACCCAACCAATGCGGAGGTAATAATACCAGCCCTCACCTTTGCCTCGAGGATCTTCTTCCTTGCTTTGAGCTCCGCCACAGCTTTGGTGACATCCACGTCAGGAGCACCGTCAGCTTTCATCTGACGCACCAGATCGCCCTGCGTACAAACAAACAAATCAGGAGAAAACACGGCCATCAGCTTGAGAGCTACAGTAATACTATGATGATGCCAAGATGTTGCTTATTCTCCGAACTGTGAGACGAAACCTGCATGTTGTGCCTCATTCCAACTTTCTTACACCTCCTGAGGGCTGAATATCAAACCACACCCACAAACCGCAACACTGACTAGTTTAGTACAGAGTAGTGCAGTGTAATGTACTGTAGTGTAGAGCAGTGAACTGTAGAGCAGTGTAGTGCAGTACAGTGTAGTATAGTGTAGAGTACTGCAGTGTAGTGTACAGAAGTGTAGTATACTGTAGAGTAGTGCAGAGCAGTGTAGTATAGTGCATAGTGTCATGCAGTGTAGTATAGTGTAAAGTAGTGCGGAGCAGTGTAGTATAGTGTAAAGTAGTGCAGAGCAGTGTAGTGCGGAGCACTGTAGTATATTGCAGTATAATGTAGTGCATTGTAGTGCAGAGCAGAGTACTGTACAGTGTAGTATAGTGCAGAGCAGTACAGTGTACTATAGTGCAGAGTAGTGTAGTATAGTGCAGTATAGTGTACTAAAGAGTAGAGTACTGTAGTATAGTGCAGAGTAGTGTAGTACAGTGCAGTACAGAATAGGGTAGTACAGTGTAGTGTACAGTAAGAAGGGTAGTATAGTGCAGTGTAGTATAGTGCATTACAGTCCAGAGTACGGTAGTATAGTATAGTGCAGAGTAGTGTAGATCAGTGTAATGCACAGTACAGTAGTGTAGTATAGTGCAGAGTAGATCAGTGTAATGCACAGTACAGTAGTGTAGTATAGTGCAGAGTAGATCAGTGTAATGTACAGTACAGTAGTGTAGTATAGTGCAGAGTAGATCAGTGTAATGTACAGTA
>JAOUQZ010000025.1:4167951-4179547 GCA_028564935.1 Neosilurus hyrtlii | reverse complement strand
GCGATTTTTCTAGTAAAAGTCTGTCTGTAAAGTGTCTGTGTGCAAAAGTGACAAGTGTCTGTAAAGTCTGTAAAGTGACAAGTGTATGTGTGCAGCATTCAGCTGAGGTGGATGTTTATGTGTGGGGGTAGAGTCTACAGTGTCCAGGTACCAGTCCAAGTAATAATAATAATAATAATCATAATAATAATAATAATAATATGATATTTTTATCTTTATTTCATAATAATAAGGTTATTATAAGGTTAATAATAATAGTAATAATAGTAATAATAATAATTGTTTATGTAAAAATTAGGTACTTCTTAGCTTCATACCAAGTTCAAAGTATAAATAAAGCACATTAAATATAATTCAGCTAAACTGAATGAACTATAAAATACCTGTGATAATCATAAAAGCTAAATAATTGAAATTTAAATAAAAAAAAACAAATGTTTAAGTTGTAAAATACTTTCTCACCTTGTAAAATTTGTCGCTGGCTCATAGTTTAGTTTTTCAACCAACCAGAGATTCTCAAAGAGATATAAAAATAAGTGCAAGAGGAATCTGAAAAGGCTATTTTCAAATAGTGTGTATTTATAATTGCAATAAAAATCTGAACGTCACGCAGCCTCTGTGTCGCTCTAGCGTTTTGTTGCCATGGTAACAAACAGGAAGTAATCGGTTTGGTGTAGTGGCTCTGGTCGTAGATATCACATAATAATACTAGAGCCGCCCGCGGACGGGTTGTTCTGACGCCATAGAGCAAATGTGATTGTCCCTGGGATTGCATTACAATTTAAAGCATATTTATTTACTTTTTTCTGGACATAATTCACATATTAAAATTAAACTTATCGAAGGTCCTATTTTTTAAGAAAAGACACATATCATACACTTAAGATTCAAGATTCAAAAGCTTTATTGTCATTCTGCACATTACATTACTGCAGGTGACAAGGTGCAGTAAACAAGAGTACAACAGGAACATAGAGTAAGATAACAAAATAAAGCATAAAGGACAAATTAGGAAAATACAAAGTGTGCAATGAGGATGTGCAACTGCGATGAGCAGACAGTAAAGTGACGAGTGGGAGGAGAAGAGTGTACAGCATGGTGGCTCGTAATGGTATATACACATGCATACACTGTGATAATAATACCAACATACACATATGTAAGATATACACACATATAGATGAATATGTAAGATGTACACATATACATAGATACATACATATATGCAGTATACATATGTACATATACTCATTATATTCAGTAAATATACTCATCACAGCGTCCATGTCGGCGCACAGCCTGGAGGGGTACATGTGCATGTGGCTGTTCAGGGCTCGGACAGCCTGGGGGAAGAAGCTGTTACAGAACCTGGTGGTTCGATGTCTGATGCTCCAGAACCTCGTTCCTGATGGAAGGAGGTCGAACTGTCAGTGAGAGGGGTGTGTGGAGTCACTTAACATAATTTGGTGCAATAAGTGCATTAACATGAAATGTAATTTAATTCTGATGTGATTTTATATAAACATCCTTTTAAAATGATTCATGAAACGGGTGGTGATCAGAAAAAATAGCTGATGTCTATACTCTGAAGCATAACTAATAATCCTTTTACTGTTCCACCAGAGATAATATCTCTGCCACAGAATGGAGTTCCTCACGTGGTTCACACTTCCAACATGGCGGCAGCTTGGTGCCCAGGCGCGTTGGTGCCTATCCAATGTTAGGATATCTATGGCTCTAGTTCAGGGTTTGGGTTGAATGCTTCACGCCTGGCTTCCTGGATTTAAAGTGCACTAAATAGGCTGTAGAAGGCACTGTGTCATGCAATATATAGTAAATAGAGATAAACAAAATGCAGACACAATAATAATAAAAATAATAATAATAACAATAATAATAATAACAACAACAACAATAATATTAATAACAACAATAACAACAACAACAATAATAACAACAACAATAACAACAACAATAATAACAACAAAAACAACAACAATAATAATAATAATAATGCCCTGTGATGGCCTGGCAACCTGTTCAGGGTGTACCCTGCCCTCGCCCTAAGTCGGCCGAGATGGGTGACCCTAATTAGGATTAAGCGGTTCAGAATGAATGAATCATCATCATCAACATCATCATCATCATTTTATATTCCGCCTTGTAATGCATATAATACTTATATTGATATCAAGGCTAATATAAACTAGAATCTTCTTACTGTATCTTACATTAAAGGTTATAATCCTATATAGTATTTGTAAAACGTCCCTTATCAAGGGATAGTGCATAATGCAATTGCTATTAAGTATAATTTTACTTATTAAGCAGTATATGATGTACTGTATCCAAAAATGTATTATAAACAATTTGAATAAGATATAATTATTTCCCTGAGAATAAATATTTACATACAACCCCACAAGGTGGCAATATAAGCAAATAGCTGAGAATATACTGTACACACTGAGCTCTATATACAAGGTGACCCAAAAAACTCCCACATTTCAAAGTTAAGTAAAAACAAAAGGTTGGAGTCAAATTATTTGCACACATGAAACTTACTTCAATGCAATTTTTATTTGTCATTATTTGCACACATGAAGCTTAATGAAGCAGAGAGGTGGTGCTAAGGTCTGTTGGTAGGCCAGCCCCAACTTGAACACCTTGAGCTTGAAGAACTCGATGTGTGGTTTAAGCAAGATGGAGCTACAGCACACACAGAAGATCCCAGAGCTCGGAGATCATTGGAAATGCTGAGGGAAATGTTTCCAGACCAGGTGATCTCGTTGTGTATCTGACCCGTTCCTCTGACCTTGCCCCTTTTGATTTTTTTCATTATTTGTTATTCCTTCATAAATTTCAATTTTTATATGGACATTCCGATTATACAATATAGATTAAAAAAAATACAAAATATGAAACATGTTGAACACTGAGGCAGTTAAGTACATTCTGTCCACATTCAGTGAACATGTAGTGCTAAATACAGAGACATTTTCAATTGATGTATAAATTTCACATTTTATTTAAAGTGATTCTTTGATTCTTTGTTCATGGTCAGTTATGCTCTTGCTAATCCACGAGGTGCCACAAATAACATAGCGTCAGTACCGTTTAGATAAAAATTTATTCATTCATTCATTTTCTGTACTGCTTAATCCTAATTAGGGTTGCAGGGAGGCTGGTATCCATCTCAGCTGACTCTGGGCGAGGGCAGAGTACACACTGGACAGCTCACCATGCCATCGCAAACCACAATATATGAGATTAACCATAATTATGTTCAATGTTACATTTATAAAGCCACACACAATGAGTACATTTATCATAGATCTGCTCAAGTCCCTAATAGCATACAAGCACAGTAAAATGACCTGGTTACAATGGATGCCTTTTAAATTAGTCCCGGTGGGGGTTAGCTCTCGGTTCCCTATTAAAATATGGGACCACCTTCATAAAAAATTCAGGTATTATTCCACTTAAGCCAGATAAAATGCTCGGCACAACTTATTCATAAACACCCAAAAAATCCAACGGGTTAGGGATAGGCAAGAAAACTGATCTTATATACACAGTTAAAAAGATTTTAAGATAAATTCAGGTGATGACAAGTCCTTAAAGATGTTAAAAACATAATGAGAACATGACCTTGCATTCAGATTGATACCACATAGTACAGACTTATAAGGGGGCAATATAAAAGCTCTGCACTGTAATTCTGTTACCAATCCAAGTCTCTGAAATACAGAGAACATAATAAATTGTGTTGATTTACTCGAGCACACAAAAGATTGAAGCACTCACCAAACATCCTGCACAGCTACAGTGGTGTGTCTATGACAGCAAGTTGGATGATATTTTCCCAGGATGTATTTTTTTTCTCATTTCTGGTCTCATTTGCTTACCAAGAAATTTAATCACTCTTTTTCATCACAGGATGCTGGAGCTGATCATGATTCAGCTTCAGTGTAATAGAAGCAGCTTTCTAGTATTTAGCATAGATAACAGAAATGAAGAGACCAGACTGGATTGGCAGTGCTAAAGAGATAGCTCATAAAAGCTTATCAAGTTATGTAATAGAGTATGAAATGTATCCTAAACACAAAACCAACACAAGCTGTTCAATATTCACTATAACACATTACTGAAAATGCGTTGACAGTTACTTTTCAGTGAATGTTTTTTTTTAATGAAGAGGGATGATAGCAAAGCAGATAGCATCACCTCCTCACTCCTCCAGAGTCCTCTTGTTGATCTTGATCTTGACTTACTGTTTGTGTGAAGTTTAGGTTATAGGTTCTCCCAGTGTCTGTGTAAAGTTTATCTGGGTTCTCTGGCTTCCTCCCATATCCCAAGGAAAAACAAGAGCACTCAGAGAGCGCAAACCTCTGCCAAGCCCAGGATTCTCCCATATGAACCAAACGTCAAAAATCCTCACATCTCACAATGTTAAAGAATCCATTACAAATTCCTGGATCCAGAATTTGTTCCAGATCATCTCCAAAATCAAATGGAGTCCTCCTTGGCCAGAATGAAAAAAGAATGAATAATTTTTCATAATTTAATTTTCCTAAATTGCTGTTCAGACAGAGAGGCAATGAAATGTCAGTAAAAATAAAGCAGTAAAATATTTGTGGTTTTATTTACTCAAACTATAATTTATTCAAGCACTAAATAGATATTAATCATTCTATGTGCTTTTTGCATTGTGAAAATGTGGTCTAGTTTAATATGGTTTAGGAAAACATGAATAAAGTTGACTTAAATAACTTATTCAAATTCTGTATTTAAATTACATTCTTACATTTACTGCTGACATTATATTTGGACTAATGGAATGGAAAGTCACATTTGAAAATGTGCTCATCTCTGCTGTTATAGAAGGGGGCAACTAGCGCCATATTTTAATTATTGGCATATATTTTAATTATACGCCATAATTTAGCACCATAAACTCAACTACTAACAAAATATGCAATTAAAGTAATTTTTCATTAACAAGCTAAAATTAGGGCGGCACGGTGGTGTAGTGGTTTGTATGTCCTCCCCTCAGCAAGAAGGTCCTGGGTTCCCCTGGGCTCAGGCGTTTCTGTGTGGAGTTTGCATGTTCTCCCTGTGCTTCTCTGGGTTTCCTCCAGGTTCTCCAGTTTCCACCCACAGTCCAAAGACATGCACATTAAGCTAACTAGCTGTTCAAATTACCCCTCTGTGTGGTTGTTAGTGTGAATGATTGTGTGTGTCGCCCCACAATGGTCTGGCGAGCTGTTCAGAGTGTGCCCCGCCTTCGCCCACTGTTGGCTCGTAGCCTCCCCGTGACCCTAATAGTAGAATTAAGCGGTTTGGCAAGTAAGTGAGTGAGTGAGTGAGTAAAGCTAAAACTAATTTCATGTTTAATCCCATTTCAGTTCCAGTTTATATCTATATAAAATGTGACAACATTGAAGGAGCGAATGCTGTAATTATTTATTAGTAATGAATTCAATAGTAATTATTTGTTAATGAGTAATTATTCATTTTGTAATACTTAAAAACATAACTTTGAAAAAGGTGGCATTTTTGGTAGTGACCAAGAGTCAGTGGTTCTTAGGGCCATGCAGTTCATGGTTTCATAGGTGATACATAGATCAATATCTGTTTGTCGTTTTCAGAATATCGCTTTTGGATTGGCATAGTGGTTAGCACATCAGCCTCACAGCAAGAAGGTCCTGGGTTCGCATCCCCAGCTTGGGCGTTTCTGTGAGGAGGTTTCCTCCGGGTACTCTGGTTTACACTTCAGGCTAATTGGCTGTTCTAAATTGCCCCGTAGGTGTGAGTGTGACTGTGAATGTCATGGTCTGGCAAGCTGGTCATGGTGTACCCCGTCTTCTGAGAAAAGCTTCAGTCTCCCCGTGACCCTAATAGCAGGAATTGGCAGCTCAGCAAATGAGATAAGAGGAGCTTTTTGGATCAACACAAATAAACAGATGCAAGCAAGATAAGTAATTGATCTACTGAAGTAATTTTTTGGTGACTTGAGTCTGGTCTGAGTTAAGCTACTCTGAGCACATACATGTCTTTTTTTCTAAGTGTAGCATCTTTTGGACAAAACAGTAAACAAATGTATGGCGCCTCCTTGAGGAAGGAGCTGGTACTGCACTCAAACCGACAGTAAATGCGACAATTCTGAGTTTTATTTGTATTTTCATTATAAAGAACTGAGATGCTGATTTTCATAATTAGACAGAGAATATTTTTACTCTCTCATGAGTTTAAGATCACATCGATGCAAAGTGGACTTTGATGTGAGGCGGGCAGTACATCACAGCACACACACGACAGTGTTTGAGTTTAGATGTGTGTGGGTGGAGGTAGATGGTGTGTAGGTGAACGTGTATGGCTTGGTTTATATACCTTTACGAGGCCCACATGTCCCCACAAGGAGAGTATAATTTTAAAATTCTGACCTTGTGGGACCATGTGGATGGGCCCCACCAGGAAAGTGTTTTTTTTTTTTTTTTTTTTTTTGGGGGGGGGGGGGGGGGGGGGGAAAAAAAAAAAAAAAAAAAAAAAAAAAAAAAAAATTTTTTTTTTTTTTTTTTAACAAAAAGGAAAAAACAAAAACAAGACAAAATGTTTTTCTTTCTTAACAAAAAAAGAAAAAACAATAAATAAGACAAAATGTTTTTTCTTTGTTTTTTAACAAAAAACAAAAAACAAAAACAAGACAAAATGTTTTTCTTTCTTTTTTAACAAAAAAGAAAAAACAAAAATAAGACAAAATGTTTTTTTTACAAAAAAGAAATAAAACAAAAATAAGACAAAATGTTTTTAACAAAAAACAAAAACAAAAATAAGACAAAATGTTTCTTTTTTGTTAAAAACAAAAAAGAAAAAACAAAAATAAGACAAATGTTTTTCTTTTTTGTTTTTAACAAAAAAGAAAAAAAACAAAAATAATACAAAATGTTTTTCTTTTTTTTTTTTTACAAAAAAGAAAATAAAAACAAAAATAAGACAAAAAAAAAAGAACCAAAGAAAATCTTTATTTGTTTACTGAGATTAAGGTTAGGATGCAACTTCAGGTTCATTAATTAGCTTCATTAATCATGAGTCAGTAGAGGGTCCTCGCAAGGATAGATGTGTGTGTGTGTGTGTGCGTGTGTGTGTGTGTGTGTGTTGCACATCGGAACAGTCTTGGCTAGCTCGCTAGCAGGCAGGGCTAGCTGCTGCATGTTCCCGTGAATCAGGCGATTTAAAGCGAGGACTCGTTCTTGAAATCACTAGAAAATAATCCCGTTTCCATGGACAACACGTCCATCATTACCCAGGTAGCAAATCCAAAGGAGGAGGAAATCATTTCTTCGAGTCAAGAAAAAGGTGAGAGATGTTCACACACACACACACACGCACGCGCGCGCGCGCTGGCTGATGGTGCTGTTTGTTGATGATGGGGTTTGTTTATTATTGTAACACTGTTGCATCAGGATCACACTGCTACAGAGTGCAGACACCCAGCGCGCGCATTACATTCATTTACAGCCGCCAGGCTTCATTATACTCGCGACTCTATAATGGACAGAAGCAACTGTTCCTCAAACAGCAAGCCTGAGCACAGAGGCACAACAACACCTGCAAACAAGCACAGGCACAACATTCGTGTGTGTGTGTGTGTGTGTGTGTGTGTGTGTGTGTGTGTATGTGTGTATATCTATAAGGTTGGGAGATCTACAGTGAGGTGTAAATATTAGCTCTAGACTTTACTGCAATTAAACTCAGTAGAGTTGAGTAGAGATTAGATTTCATATGGAGATTATCACACTGTACCTCATGCAAAAAGAGGAAATTGAAATATTGTAATTCAGAGATTTGGTATTATGCGTTATGTTCTGGATGAAATTATTATTATATTATTATTTATTCCTTCGTTTTCTAAGCCCATCTCAGCCGACTCTGGGCGCAGAAGGGGTACACCCTGAACAGCTCGCCAGGCCATTGCAGGGCCAACACACATACAGCCATTCACACTCACACTCTCACCTAGGGGGGATTTGGAACCGCCAATCAGCCTTCGGTGTTTTTGGACTGTGGGTGGAGACTGGAGTACCCGGAGGAAACCCACACAAGCATGAGGAGAACATGCAAAGTCCACACAGAAACGGCCAGAGTCTGGGACTCGAACCCAGGACCTTCTTGCTGTAAGGCGAACGTGCTAACCACTGCGCTACTGTGCCACTCTGTGTTATTGTTATTATTATTATTATTAGAAGTAGTCGTAGTAGCAGGAGTAGTATTTGTACAGTTAGTATTATTATGCAAATGTTATGTAACAAAAATTACCAAAACCTCCAACAGTACTACTCCTACTACTGCTAATTGTTATTACCAGTAATAATATTGTGTTGTTGTATAATCTTGTCTAATTATATTTTATAATACTGTCATTAAAAATAATTATTGTTATTATTATTATTATTGTTAATAATAATAATAATAATAATAATAATAATAACAATAATTTCCAGCAGCATTAGTGGTGTATTACTGTATATCTTACTGTATTATTATTATAATTAATAATACAATCATTATTATCATATTCATCATTATCATAATCATCATTATTATAATCTTAATTTACAGATACAGGGTTAGAGATAACCATAATAAAGCAGTTCACAAAAGATTAATGAATAATTCAACTACCCTATTATTACTAGTCCTATTACTTCTACTGCTGCTCATTATCCAGAATCTTTGGATGATTCTCATTCATTCATTCATTTTCTGAACCGCTTAATACTAATTGGGGTCGCAGGGAGGCTGGCGCCCATCTCAGCCGACAGGGCAGAGTACACCCTGGACAGTTCGCAAGTCCATCGCAGGGCAGAAACACAACTCAATGGGCTTCTTTTTACGAATGTCAGCAATGGTTCTTTTACATGCCTCTCACCACAGACACTGAGAGACATGGCTGGCCTTTGATAACCCAGTTAGCTGCAATGGGGGGACAGCAGTGACAACTCAGTGATAGTGGGGCGTGAACCCCTGACATTAAGATCAGTAAGGCAGCGCCCTACCACTGGGCCACCCATGCCATGGATGATTCTAAATACATTCAATTTAAAACCTTCTCTGAAACATGATCTTTCTGTTACTTGAGTTTTACATAATCCATAATTTCATAATATTCCTTGCTTCAGGATAAGCAACTAACATGACTAAATACTCAGAACTCATTTTCTGTGTGTGTGGTTTTATCTGCATAAATTTGCTCTGAAGAGATTTGATATTGCAAAATAACGTATGACAGATTTACAATTTCTTAAAATTAATTAAATCAGTGCATAAATCATCCAAAAATTTTGATTGAATGAAATAGTTTCAGACCTGCTGACTTTGTAAATGAGCAGCTGAAACATGAGCTCAGCAGCAGAAATAGAGCTCCAAAGACGGCTAAAATGCCTGTTTTCCGCACTGTCTGGTATTAAAAGCCAATCAGTGGTCATCTAACCATGTAACATGTTGGTTGTTGCAGTCTAGAGCTATCAAACTTCAGAAATGCTGATATTGTAGGATTTTTGCTAAAAATGTGACCCTGTAACCATGTGGTGTCTGTATATTATGATTTATGATGTTAAAACAGTGCACTATGCCTTACATGAGGGGTTCAAACGAGGGATTTTTTAATATATCGATCAGGTTTGTGCATTATTTATTTATTTTTTTACAGTTTATCAATTGAATTCTTTGCTGAAGGGTTAGTTGATAACTTATAGACCTTGTTTACAGTTTATAGTGCAAACTAAAAGGAGTGTTTAGTGTTCTCTAGGATGCTCAGGATGGATATTAAACTTTACTTAAAGTCGTGGTTGTGTTGGAAAACAGTATTTTATTGTGAGCACTGCTATAACTCTAACAGCCACCAAGAGGTAGGTGCCATATTACATGAAATGCATGGGAGACCTACGAATACAGTAAGGATATTGAAGGAATGTATTCATTTTCTCAAGTTCTGTTCATCCAAGCCTGTTTTCTGCTCAGGCTCAGATCATTCTGGTTGATGATGTAAGCATTCAGTGCCTTTAATCACAAGTCTATCGTTTGCAGATCTTCTTCGTATTCTTCAGTTTTATTGGGATCTCATAGCCTGTAGATGCTGTCCTCTAAAGTGACTTACAAGCAAAGCAAACGCTTATAAAACACACAGTTGAAACTTTACATTGACTGTTTGACAATTGTGGGATTTTAAACTCACAGTATTCCAGCTTTTTAGCTTTAGGTCTGGTGAAATTTAGAGAGCTGAATTCAGTAATCTTTTACGCCCATGCTTTTGTTTCTCTTTTTGCTTTTTATGTTACACATTTGCACGCATGGTCTGTGATTAGCAAAGAGAAAATATGTTAATATTATATTAAAAAGAGTTTAAACAGATGGCAGTGCACATGGTCTGAGTGTATAGCAGAGGACAGAGGAGCCTGGGAACATGAACTGACCTCTGAGGCTCAGTGTGTGTCCAGTGGACGGACAAAAAGACGGATTAGAGGATTCCCCAATCATGAACAGCGGGCCATGTGACAAGGCAGAGCTGAGTCCTCTGTGAGTCTGTATGTGTGTTTGTGTGTGGTGTGTGTGTGTGTGTGTTTGTGTGTGTGTGTATTTGAGAGAGAGAGCGAGGAAAAGAGAGCGAGAGAGAGAGAGAGAGAGAGAGAGAGAGAAAGAAATACCTTTGTTGTTCCCTGTCAGTTCTTGTTTTCATACTCTAAAACCAATTGGACATACCATTATGTTTGAACTCACTTGTGCCGATGAAACAATTTTGTTTTGTTTTGTGGGAGCGTAGGTTGTTTTTTTCCACACTGCCTCATGGTACAAACCAAGTCTTCTTTTGACTTTTGCCCTTGACTTTTGATGGCTCAGTAATCCTGAACTGCAGATCTTGAATCAATACTCATGCAGGATCATGTTGCAGTTGCTGTGTTTTGAACAGACACACACACACACACACACACACACACACACACACACACACACACACACACACACACACACACACACAATCGGACCAAGCTGAATACAGCTGGCCTGATTAAAAGGGCCTCCAGGGTTATATATAGTATCAATTCTAATAATTGCCTGCCAAAGTTTTTATGAGATTGTTGATAAAAGTGAACAAACATTCAGGATCCTGTTCAGCTTTTCGTTGCTGCTCTAGAAAAACAAGATACTGTATATAACCTGTTATTTAAAGCTACAGTCACTGGTTCGTAAAAGTCTAATTAGATCAAGAATAATTGCATCATTTCCCAAGATAGGATTCCCAATAATGCTTGCTCTGATTTAGAGAAACAATCTGGTAAGAATCTCGCTTGTTTCTTTCCTTCAGGCATTTGTTTAATGATTCTGATTATAAAGTAACCTATACCCATGACTGAGACACAGATGTCTGGTTTTATATATATACATATAGATTTGGCTACTCCAGACTTTGTCTGCAGCTTCCGATATCCATTAAACCAGGGTCCATAGAATCGAGGGTCGAGTGTGTGTGTGTGTGTGTGTGTGTGTGTGTGTGTGTGTGTGTGTGTGTGTGTGTGTGTGTATATATATATATATA
>JAOUQZ010000025.1:4146171-4161980 GCA_028564935.1 Neosilurus hyrtlii | reverse complement strand
GTGTGTGTGTGTGTGTGTGTGTGTGTGTGTGTGTGTGTGTGTGTGTGTGTGTGTGTGTGTGTGTGTGAGAGAGAGATTGGTTGCTTCAGAGTCTGTTCTGTCTCTGTGTTCTCACTGCTTTCCCTGTTTTTAATCCAGTTGATGCGAATATCCAGGAATCAATCAAAATGTAAAAAGTACAGTCAGGGTAGACTTTTTGGGTTCACAGTAGCTCAAAAATAAAACTCATAGTTTTTGTGGTTTCTTGTTACCAGTCAATAGCCTATGAGACTATAATATTTTGTGTGAAGTATCAGAGCTACAGGTCTAATGGATCTAAATTACACTTGTAGTATATCAGAATTGTCAAGAATTCACAGCATTAAGAATAAAAGCTCACTAAACAAATTATCTGAGCAGGTTTCATGCAACATTACTTGTATATATTATTAACTGCAGTAACAACAGCATCAGTGACAACAGGGTCCGTACGAGGTGCTTGAGGTCATGGAAAGTACTTGAAAAAATACAATTCCAGGCCGTAGAAAGTGATGAAATTTTATTTAAGTGTCTTGCAGTACTTGAAAGTCATTGGAAATACTGTGAATTTCCCAGCAGTTGAAGCAGCAATGTTTTTAATACACACGCAGCTCCCTGCCTTTTTTTTTTTTTTTCATTGCAAAGGCATAATAGAGAGTTATTGAAAAATCCATGGAATTGTTTTTTAGAGGTTATGGAATTTTGTCTGTCCTGTCCTGAAAAGTCATGGAAAAATCCTTGAATTTCATGACCCTGTAGGTGTACAGACCCTGTGATAATCATTGTGGTTTTCCGGAAAAGACACTTTGTGACGGACATGCTTATCAAGCTGATATGGAACTCTGTACGGAAAGTATTTCACATTCAGTCCCAATTATATTTTTCAGCAAGCTATACAGTACTATGCTGCTTTAGAAAAAGCTATTAATATCTGAAAAAAGCACTTCTGTCCTCCACATGTAATGTCTAATTTCCGGAGAAGACATTTTTTACAGAAAAGGATGCTGACAAAGCCACTTAGATTAAATAGAGCTTACAAGCAGCAGAACATCTTTCTAGACAGTATGAAAATACCCCTCCAAAAATAAAAGTTAGTTAGTAATTACGAGTGCAATTCAAATTTTTTTTCAGGTAAAAGCTACTATTTTTATTACAGTGGTGAGAATTGAATCCTGTACTTGGACCAAAATTTGAGCAATATTTTCCTGATCAAACTATTTAACCGAACTGAGAAAAGATTTCACTAGTTTTCCTCTATACAACAATAAACAAGACACAGTCATAAAGTATGCAAGTGCCTACTTAAAGGACCATGAAACAGCCCACCACTGAAACCATGAGCCAGAATTTACCCCAATAGACCCGATATGGCGTGTCCCTGCCACTGTGATGCTCTTTTGACTGAGAAAAGTGTCATCACACTCTACTTCTGGCTTTGATTGCTCATGGAGGGCACTCTATCTCATAACACTTTAATCCAAACCCAGAACTGGATATGTTCAAAATTACAGATATATTAAAGTTCTCTACATGCTGTGTTGTGGGGATTTTAGGTGGCTAAATCTGTAATTCTGTAAGTTATGTACAGTATATATTACTGCTGACGATTCGTGAGGTGTCGCTGTTGTATTTGGTACTCTGTAGCTGTGACAGACACATTGATGTGCACAGTAAATATATTTTATTTTGATAACCCTGGGTCTGTGTCTCACACTAAATCAAATTCTGCTCCTCTTCTCAGACCTGACCTTCAAGGCTCCCACAGTGCCTCAAATTAGTTTTCATGGCACGGCACAGTACAGTCACTAATCTGAATCCTGGGCTACCCATATTCTGGCTGAGTACCTTGTCTCTGCATCATGACATGTAACAGTAGCCATGAAGCAGGAGTAAGAGCCTAAGCAGTTGACGACTCTATTTTTTTATTCATTCATCTTCACTAACTGATTTATCCTGGATACAGAGCCAGTTCCAGCACATGTACTTACACTGCAGTGTGAATTTCATGGCAGTAGAAATAGCAACAACAACAAAAAAGGGATTTGTTACCACGCCATATACTGCCAGACCATCTGGTGGAAAAGCGGTATTTAATAACACTTTCAGTTCTCATAGTAACACCATATGTGCCATTTGACATAACTACTCTGTAATTTATCAGCCTCCAGCTACAACTCTAGACAAGGTGTTTGCAGAGGCATCTCGTGTATCTTTTACTTTTTACTTTTTTATCATTGCAGAAAATAGATGGCAAAAACACAAATTAGCTCATGAAAATCAAAGGAAAGCTTATTATGAGTGAAATGTTGGTCAAATGCAGTAAGTATTAGTAAAATAATGCACTTCAAAACTTTTGCCATCGCAGTCCTATGTTATTTGATTAGCTTTTTAACTAAACAAACCCTTTATAGGCTGGATTTTTAAAATGATGGATATCATACTAATAGTGGTGTGTTAACAGTGCTCGCTGTTTATGCTTCAGAGTTGTTATAAGTTAAGAGTCGCTGTAGTTTTAGCCGTGTTGTAGCTTGTTCTATCAGGTTCTTTTATGGTACTGTTAATGTTTTACCATTTTGACACAACATAAATACAGAATCTCCTGAAGTTAACATTGACATTTTCTGTGTGATCTATTAAACCAAATATATGAAATTAATAAAAAAATTGTATTTTGTCGATCTGTCTATCTGTCTTTCCATCTATTTGTCTGTCTGTCTGTCCATCTATCTATCTATTTATCTATCTGCCACAATATGCTAGACAGGGATTTTGTGTAAGCACTGACAGAATTGCATGTATTCCATCAGTTGTCATGAAATTGTATATATTCTGTTGATTAAATGTAAGTTATTGAATAAAGAGACAGCATGGGCAGTATCAGTTAGATTTGTTGATCCATTTTCTTTGTAGATGAAATAGAAGTTGTAAAAAGTACACCGTTTTGAGGTCCGATTTTGTAACATCCCAAACTTGTCTGTATTGGACACCTAAATGCGCTAAGAGTAACAGCTGGGAACACAAAATCAGTGTTGCAGTATAAAGTATATATGAACAGATTTCAAATTACCCCATGCGTACAGTAGGACATCTGTCATACTCATGTGGAAGCGTTATCACTGACTTTTTATGGCAGGTCATATAACCTTGGAAGATATATATTGACAAACATTTGTAGTATAGATTTAAGGTTTTACAGGACAGGCATCATACCGTTATGTCTGTCAAGTATAACGTACGCAAGACGTGTAGAGCATACGCAAGGGGTATGTACCCTTAAGTAAGGTGAAATTTTGTTAACTGCTCAACCATCTGTCTTTTGTTGAATGTGGTACAAAAGATGTGGGTTATATGTGTCCAACATGTAAAGGGAATAGAATTAGAAAATGACTGCTTTATTTTTTGACTCCCATGTTACAAAAATATCTGTTTAGCATCTGACATCTTTACTCATCTATCTATCTATCTATCTATCTATCTATCTATCTATCTATCTACCTGCCTGCCTGCCTGCCTGCCTGCCTGTCTGTCTTTTATAGTCGTGTATTTAGTTTTTATTCATTCTACTTCCTTTAAGTACAATAATTATATTTCAACTACTGCTTTTTGTTTATTTTACATTCTTATTCTAATCTGTTTTGTGAAATATTTCTCCAACTTTTTTATTTCATATATTTCATCACATATATATATATATATATATAGCATATAAGGTTTTAATCTTTTTTTTAAGTTTTTTTCAAATCCATGGCTGCTGATAAATTAATTTTTTGTCGTTGTGGGTGTTTTTATTTCCTAGTCCAGTGGTGCACTCCTACTTGTTGAAATAGTTTCTAGATTGTAATTAACACAATTTGTCTCAGGAGGTTATTCCTGGATGTCACATACAATAATGTAATAGTAAATCTAGAGCAAGACTAATTGTGTGTGACATTTATTTGCTTCAAAGTGTATGTGCTGGATCTTCCACTAGTCTGTTTCTCTCTTTTTCTTTCTCTCTCTCTCTCTCTCTCTCTCTCTCTCTCTCTCTCTCTCTCTGTCTCTGTGCCCCCCCCCTTCACTCTGTAAGTCTTTTTCCCTCCAAACAACGTGGGCCGTGGTTGCTGCTGTGTTACGTAATGAGCCTCGCTAGTCAGTTCGCTCACAATGTTTTGGCCGAGCTCTCTGCACTTAATCCTGCCGTATGCGTCTTTCATCCTGCCCCACTCTGGAGCTCAGGTTGAATGGCCTTGGGGTGCCAAGATATCCATACACTTTCAAATGATGAAAGGAAAGATAAAGGTTCCACCTAGCCAGTAAGCTTATGACCCTGCTCGGGTTTTCAGCCTCAGTGCATCTGATGTTGAGATACGTGTGTTTGTATGTGCTCAGCCTCCAGTCTTCTTTGGCTTGGATATGTATGTATGTATGTATGAAGTGAAATGAAACAATGCTGTTATGTAACATCATTTTCCTGATAAAAACTGCTTAGAACCAGAGACTGTCAATCTGCTGCTTTATAGAGAAAAGTGGGATTTTAAGCCAGTCTGTCACTATGTAGACCTATAAAGTAGTTAGAAAGTGTTATTTTTAATTTTTCTATTTCATCAATAGATGCAAAACATGATTTAAGGTAAACATTTAAAGAGGTAATTAAATAAGAAACATAAACAGCATAAACAGCCAAAATAAATTATGTAAAACATAAAAACAAATGTTTCAAAAGTAAATAAATGTTTCTTCAGAAATAGATGCAAAATAAAAATGTCTTATTTATTTATATTGTTTATTAATAAATAATAAAATAAGGTATCTCTAAAAACTAACAAGCCAATAACAACAACAATAATAATAACAATAATAACAACAACAACACTTAATCTTGCTCTTGTTTTTCCAATTTTTTTTTTTTTTTTTTTGGTTTGAGCCTTCTATAAACTTTCATTTCATTTCAGTTTCTCACCATTTCAAAGGAAATTGTTTTTAATTTCCCTGGTACCTAATATACTGTCACTCCAGTGTAATGCCTGGAACCCTTATTTTCACTTTTCTTTCCTTGACACTGTTATTAATGTGAAGACCCGTGCAGCGGCAAAGCCGCAATGTTGAATTATAGGTTTGCGTCTCGCCTTGTCTCCCTTCAGATGTTGTTGCTAGTGTGTGAAACGCCCCGGCTGGCTTGTTTCTGAAGCTCTGTTGAGACAAGAAGATGTCTCTGTGTTCTCGATTAATGTCACGCTGCATGGTATTAAAGCCAAAAGTGTTATCTCCAGAGCACTTCTGCTGATAAATGTGCTTCAGACAAGTTCTTACTCAAAGTCATGATGAAGGGAAATATATATTCTAGCATGAAAATGATAAACAAGGAACATGAAATGAAAGACAGCTGGCTCAACATGGCGATGTCTTCCACCTTACATCATCCACTAATGTCTCGGCTCTAATATATAGTGGAAAATGCTGTGATGCAGTCATTCATAACCATTTATATCAGTCTGCAGGGCAGGAAATAGTTTTTCTAATATTCTTTTTAGTAGATGTACAATCAGATGATTTTCAAGTATAATTTAATTAGAATAACTTTTGGACTGGTTTGTTAGGCAGGTTAAGGAGATTGGGGATTTTTCCCCTGTGGTGTTTGTAACAGTCTTATCTGAACATGGAGGGCTGATTTGTGAGCGTTACTTTGTGCAGTCTCAGCTCTGATGCAGTAGATGACCTTCTTAGCATTAAGCTCTGCAGGTGTTTACACAGGACCTGTGGTGTTTCCATCTGAATTATTTAAACAGCAGCATAGCTTTCACTTTGCCCACACCTTTAGCACCACCTTAGCATTTCTCTCTTTCTATCCGTCTTTCTGTTCTTTCTGTTGTCTGCAACTTGTCTGTCTTTCCATCTCTGTTTTGGTACACGCACCTCTCCATGAACACGCTCTAACTCCCGTCTCAGCTTGGATTCTGATCACTATTTTTCCTACACTGTTGGTCGGAAGCTTATTATCTCTTCCTGTCAGGAATGTGGAGAATTTCCTGCGTTTCCTGTCTTTCTGGCCCACAGAGAGGCCCTGTCCTTGCGTGTGTGACAGCCCATCATCACATCACCTCAGTATTTCATATTGTCCCTTTCATGAACATGACATGTTTAAAGGGGGTTTTCCCCCCATCAGGGTACTGATACTGAAAAATGGAAAAAAAGAAAAATAAAATAAGAAAGTTCAGGAGAAACATGGTGTTTTTCTTGGGCTCTAAAGTGCAAAGCATAGCTTGTTAACACATTTTAACATGTCTTTCTTAGTGTTTTCTTCCCCTCTTGCCACAGTGGCTAATCGTAGAACTGCTTCTCCACTGGTAGGAATCGATGGAAATAAATTAGCCAGCTTCCTTTACTTCACAGACTCATATACAGTCTTCAAGAAATGCATATAAGATGTCAAAACGTCAAGCTGATTTGAAAGAAGTTGTGCTGAATAAGAATCATATCCTAAGTGTATTTGCAAACGCTGCAGATACAACAGATGATGCCTGACGTGCACATATGGTCCAAGGCTGTGCAAGAGGGAAGAAATCTTCACACCAGGATGGGACAGGGTGGTAGTATGCACTCATAAACAATTAAATAAACGGCTCCTGTTAAATATTAATATGTATATTACTAAATAGTTTGTCTTTATGGTGCACTACAGTCATAGAACATCCATACTAATGGTCAATATCAGGACCCATAAGCTGTATGTTTGCTTAATGGATATAACTCTCCAGGCCAGAAGGGGACAGTAATCTGTATTTGCAAAATAAACGAACGAATAAATAAATAATTAAACAAACAAATTATTTAAAAAAAAAAAAAAAAAAACAAATTTCAAAAATATCTCAAATCAAATACTAAGCACTTTCTCAAAATTATACCCCCTACCACATCAACACATTTAAAAGTAAGCCCAGTGAGCAGTGTGAGAAACTGATAATGGCAGTACCCCAGATCACATTCCTCTGTGATTATAGTATTTATTATTTATATAAATAATAATTTAATAGGAATATTTTGTTGTGGATGTAACATATCAAACTATGATGGTATTACCGTCTCCCCACCATTGGGAACTTGACTATGACTCCTACTAATCCATCCCTACGTTTCTGCTGCTGGTGTGACATCAAGAACGGGGGCTTCAAGCTTTACTTCTCTATACAGTCCATCTGAAGACTTTATCCCAACCCCGGGTTCCATATCAGACCAGCGACTGAATGCTCTGTTGTCAACTAACAATGTAAGACCGATGACTGTATACAGTATATGAGTGGAAAAGATGGTACACTTAAATCCCTTTGTGTATTTTGGAAATTCCTATGGGAAATAATAGACTTGCAAAAATTCTACTCCGAGAACGAAGAGTTAAAGTATGCACAGTAGATACAGGTGGTCTGCTTTGTACTTGCTAGGGCTCCCCATTTTTATCTAGATGTTAAACCTGGGTTTACACTGGGTCATGATGTGCACAATCTCCATGATTCAAAAAAGCATGGAACTCCATGATTTATGACCACATTTTAAGCACGATTGTGATATAAAAAGGAGGCAGGGTGATTAAAGGAAGCGTCTTTTCAAATTCCCCTATGATTGCGCATCAAGGTCAGTTACCCTCTGTTAAGGTGTTCCTACATTCTATCACATTTGGCGTCAATAATACAGGCTCGTAAATTGCGATTTTTGAGCGTTATTAATCGCGCTCCATTGATTTTGGTACAAACAGCACTCCGTGGTGTAAAAATTGGCGCTCCATATTGACACTGGTGTTGTTTATACGCGATTTGCCATTTTTCTTGATGTTTACTTGTAGCCATATATAACGCATATTCTGATTGGTTCCTTTGGGGAGATCAGCCAATCAGAGATCGCCTTTCACCGCTGGTTTTTAGTGGCCAAGATGGATGACGAAGAGGAAACATGGGAAACATGCTTTTCAACCAAGAAAACTGTAAAATTAGAAACCTTTCTGCAATGGCCTTTGGGCGGTGTTTTTGGATGTATGCAGTTTTCCGCGAAAGGCACTCGTTATGTTAAAAAAGTGTGGTGTAAAATTTGTACGAAACACTCTAAAAAAATTCAATCAGCTTGTAAACACATGGAGTGACACATGGAGAAGAGGTAAGAATTCAGAAGCAGCTAGAATGCACACTGGAGGAAAGGGCTACAGTATTTTAACAACCCCCACCTGAAATAAAATAGTTACAATTAAAACAAAAAAATAACAATAAAAGGCAGATCAAAATACTGCAAGTAAACAAATGGTACATTACCTTCTTAACAGACATTAGTAGTCATATGTCATTAAAAAAAATATCACACCCCAAAGCATCTCTCGGGGAGCTTTTCTTGGAGTGTGAAGAGCTCTCCATGCTAATGTCTGCAGTGTGATTGATAGCACTCGGAAGAAAATCTTATGAAAAAGCCTGATAATAATCCACCAAGTTCCCTCAAGATCATTACGATTTCATCAAGCTCCCTCACAATCATTACGACAGTGTAAACCCAGGTTCTCCAGATATCCATATTTGCATCTTGTAGTTCAAAACCCAAAGTGGTATCACATAAAGACCACTAGAACTGCTGAAAAATAAACCATGAAATAGAATGGTATGTAAATTCTGGTTAGTTTCTCAACCTCCACAATTTATTTTTTCAACAATTTGGCTGGTTAATTAAATAATATGAATGTCAGTTTGGTTCTCTTTCCATAAATATTAACTAAATAATAGACTAAATGACATCACCAGAATGCTGACCAGGCAGTAACAAAGAATGTTGTAAGTACATCATTTCATTCAGATATCCTGTGGATCTTTCTAGCAAAACTGCTCCTAATATTTAAATCTATATTTGTATTTGTTCAGAATGTATTATCTGTTCATTCAAATAAATTCAGTTCCGTCTGTAGTTATAATTAATGTTCTTGCTATTAAGCTGGGAAATCATTTGCATTTACATATTTACATAATAATAATGACAACAACAGTAATCATATATTAAAATATTAAATAATAAAAAATTAAATTCATACATTAAAAAAATATTATGTTGATGTCTTTCATTCATTCATTCATTTTCTAAGCCTCTTAATCCTAATTAGGGTTGCGGGGAGGCTGGCACTCATCTGGGCAAGGGCGGGGTGCACCCTGAACAACTCGCCTGGCCATTTAAGGCCAGCACACACACAACCATTCACACTCACTCTCAGACTTAGGGCCGATTTGGAACAGCCAATTAGCTTACTGTGTATGTTTTTTGTACTGTGGGAGGAAACCTGTGTACCCAGAGGAAACCCATGCAAGCACGGGGAGAACATGCAAACTTCACACAGAAATGCTCCAAGCCTGGGAATAAAACCCAGGACCTTCTTGCTGTGAGGCGGACCCGCTAACCACTTTGCCGCCGTGCACCCTATTATGTTCATATATGTAATATAATTATACTAACACTAATACTAACGTTTCATTCATTTATTTTTTAAGCCGCTTGAGCAGGGATTCTGGCGCCCATCTCTCACCACTCTGGGTGAGGGCGGGGTACACCCTGGACAGCTCACCAGGCCATCGCGGGGAAACACATATACAGCCATTTACGATCACTCTCACACTCACACCTAGAGGCGATTTGGAACAACCAATTAGCCTACTGTGCATGTTTTTGGACTGGGAGGAAATCGGCGCAAGCATGGGGTGAATATGCAAACTCCACACAGAAACGCCCAAGCTGGGAATCGAACCCAGGCCTTTTTGCTGTAGTAATAATCATAAAAATAATAGTAAATAATAAAATTTAAGAATAATTAAAATAAGAATATTTATTATTATTATTATTATTATTATTACTGAAGTCCGATTTCTTTAACCTGCAAGATTTATATAATTTGTAATTTGACTACTTTGTGATCGGTGTGTCACATCTTAGCATTAGATCTTCCAAAAACAAAGTTTAATGGCTCTTCTTTGTATTTTTCTGTTAACCTCTGTCTCTGCCACATTGTGCTTCAGTTAAATTGGGCCTTACCTTACAAAAGTTGTTATAAAAGTACATGCCAAGCAACCTGCCAATTGTAAATGTTTGTTTCACTTGACAAACAACTTCATGTTGCCAGTGTTGCTGATTTAACTGCGTTAACGTGTTTGTTCAGTGGCATGCGGATTTAATGAAAAACGCTGCAGGTCTAACGTTCAACTACAAGGCATATTCATGTGGATCAGTCGGGGAGCGGAGAATGGCATTGCCATGCAGGCGGACTCCAGACACATTCCTGTGGGCAGCCAGAGAATATGTTTTTAGGCGTGTTTGTGTGTGTGTGTGTAGTCTGGCAGTCTCAAACCCTGTGCAATGTTGTTTGTGACATGGAGAAAGCATAGTTTGTGTGCTGTGGTTAGGAGGCGGGATACAGACGAGACTTTTCCACACTGGTTGCTCTGCTCTCCGCCTCCTTCCTCCAGGTACCCTCCCATTTCCATACGCTCACTTAGAATCAAATGTCAGTATTGGAGCAGGAGAACAGAACTGTACAGATTTCTTTAATTTGGAAGATGAGCTAGAAGTTGGGCAAGTAAAATGCTGCAGAAAACATGGGTAACATCCAAAAAATAACATAAATAATCCAGCTCCAGAGTGCCAGAAAAGAATGGTCTAAGCACGGTCCAAAAATCTGGAGCTAATAATGTTTTCATTTTGAAAGCAGCTTTAGATGCTATGTAGTCAAATTCCTCAAATATCACATTGCTATGCTCTTCTGAGCTTCTTAGAACAAAAATGTAATGAAAATATTAGTAAACAAAAAAAGAATTGAATGTCTGTATGAATGTGTTATGCTGTTCATAGGTTGATTGCTCCTTATCCTCTTAGCATACATTCAGTGATAATATGAGCATCAGGATCTCGATGGTTGATCCTGTGCTCAGCGTGGGTTTTTGTGGGGGTTCCTCTGCGTTCTCTTTTCATCCCACCTCTTAAAAACATGATAGATGGTGAATTGGAGCTCAGGGTGTGTACTGCATTCCCACCTCATGCACAGTGTTTCCAGAATAAATTGTTTCATTGCCAAAAACTTTTGAACCAGTGCATGGTTAAGTGTAGCATTTCGATTATTGAGTTGTCGGAGATTTGGTTGAAGTGTTAAAACTGTTGCTCCAACAACCACTAGAGAATGCAGAAACTGGAAATGAAACAGCTGCTTCATGCAGTGATGCAAATGACCATGTGATATTGGGGCCAATGACAGACAGGGGGAGGTCTCAGAACAATAAAGCGGTGGTTACGAGCTACAAGAAAATTCATGTGATCAGCACCAGCGTATGCACTACAGCACTTCTCACAAGTCGTAAAACACTTTTTCTGGTTGAAGTGTACAGCCAATTTACAGTTACAGCCTGCCGCAAGTCACATTCAGAGAAGCATGGAGAAGATTAGAGGTATTCAAAGCAGCTTGGCATTTTTCCCACAATCTCCAGAGCATGTTTTGTATGTAATTCTGTGGGAAGCTGCTGCAAGGTGTCTAGTATTAGAGTTCGATTGCAGTACAGGATTTACTTACATTATTGCATTTTTCTTCTTCGTCTTAATATTATTATATTATTATAATTCATTCATTCATTTTTTGAACCGCTTAATCCTAATTAGGGTTGCGGGTAGGCTGGCACCCATCTCACCTGACTCAGGGAGAGGGCATAGTACACCCTGGACAGCTCACCAGGCCATCGCAGGGCATATTATTATTATTATTATTATTATTCCCAAATAAACAAAAAGGTTTGTAAAAATTATACATTTTTAAACAACAGCTAGATATAAAGGTATTGATCATTTATAAGTATTGGGAAAATTAAATAAATTAATGGCTATTTAATTCATAGCAATACAGGTACAGGTACAGCTTGTAAAAGTTTATATTTTGTAACCCTGGATAAAGCTAGCAGTGCATGGTGCAGGTAATCAGTTGATTACTTGTGCCTCATTGAAAGTTGACACTGTTATCAACCGGCTATCAAGTGTTTGGTCATCAACACAATCCGTAACACGATCTGCAGCAGGTGAACTCGACCCTCTGCATGGTGCAGAATGTGAGGAATGCCAGCGTTGGATTCATCTGGACAGTTAGCTGGGAAAAGAGGAATTATGGGAAATGGGAAATGTCCTACAGTGGAATTAAACATTTACTCTTTGAAAAGGCCAAATTCGCTTTGTGTGGTGAATGTACACCAGGAGAAACTGTGACATTTTTTGTATTTCTCTGATTGTATCAGTGACGTTGGAGCTGGAAGCCAGCTTTGGGAGCGCATGTGGCATGGCTGAAAATCTGTTCAGAAGCATTCATGTTTTGATGAGCAATCCAGCGTCTCCAAATGGTGTTAGAGTAAAAATATGTTGTCTCAGCCTGTCCAATGTTTATAAGGGACAGGATTTTATTTATTTGTTTTTTTCTTTTCCTGTTTGTCTGTTTGCTGCTTTGCTTGTCAGCTGACCTGTTAGTTCTTGCAGTTTTTGCCGGTTTGTCTGTTCATTGGTCAGGCTGAATATCTGTCCATTTATCTGCTAGCTTGTCTGTGCTTCTACATCAATGCCTCAAAAACATTTCTTGTATCATACATTGTAGACAACATGAAATTGTCTGTCTTTGAGCCTGTCTGTTGGCTTGTCTGTTGGTATAAAAAAACCCCATTCCCGTGTAGTCATTATCTACAGATTCACAAGATTTTGGTGCCTTGTATACTTGCAAATACGTAAAAATAAATAAATAAATAAATAAATACAAAGCAATCGGTCACAATGAATCACGATTATTCACGGCAAAGAATGCGTTTATCTATTTATTTTATTTTATTTTATTTTATTTTATTTTATTTTATTTTATTTTATTTTATTTTATTTTATTTTATTTTATTTATTTATTTATTTATTTATTTATTTATTTATTTATTTATTTATTTATTTATTTATTTTTAATGATTGACAGCCATATTTCATTAATGTTCATTTTTTGTGTATATTTATATTACGTACAAGCATTGTGTTTATTTAATGTATATACATTGATTTAGTTAGATGATAAATAAGGTGTTATCTAAGGTGTAATTTTAATAAATTGTAGAGTTTAATATTAAAATTAAGCTTAGAAATAATAAAAGGAAGAACAATGAAAGTAAGTAATTTTTTAAGGTATTGCTTTATCACCGATATCAGAAAAAACAAAAACAAAACAAAGTGATCCCAAACCCTACTTGTTTTTTCCTGTTGGTCTGTCTGTTATTTAATGCTTCTGTTTTTCAGTCTGTCTGGTTGTCTGTTGATTTGTCTGTCATTTATTTGGTTTGTTTGTCTGTTGGTCTGTGAGTTGGTCTGGCTGTAAGATAGGGGAGATATACAGCATTGCTTAAAGCCTTTGTGTTTATGAATATTTGTCCTGTATGCCTTACTGTGGAATAGTAATGAAACAGTTCACGAGTAACAACATCACTTGGTTATTGATTATTTTGCAATATGTCACAACTTTCAGATTGAGCTCTATATTACTGTTTCTCCTTTTTCCTCTGACAGTTTGCAGTGCAACGCCATAACGTAGCATTGGAAATGTTTGTTTGTTGTTTTTGTACTCGTTAAACAGTGTGTTGCCCCAAAGAGCCAACATTTCATGCTTCATACACCCTCCACTGTAATATGTAGCAGAGTCATTTTAAATGCACTCGTGTCATCCTGGGGATTGTTGCATAATATTTTTCCTATAGTGCATAATAGCATTATTTATGCAATCATTTGAAAGAATGTGGAGATTTTGGAGGCTGGGGATGACTCATACTGAATTAGGAAACGTGGATTAGGTGCTGTTAATATCGGACTGCCCTGAGTATTAAACAAAAATCTCTATTTAAAAAGAAATCTTCAGCTCAGTGAGTATTTATACTTCGGAACATTTCACGTTAAGCACTGACATCCACTTCTATTCAGGCACATGCTGCTAATCAGTTATATAACACCGTCACCATACTAAGAATGCAGTGTTGTTATGGTAAACACTTTACATTTAGCCATTTTGTCCCTTTTTTGAAACAGATCAAAAATTTAAATCTCAAAAATTCTAAACTATAATTCATATATCACAAATTAAAAGTTTAAACATTCAAAAAAAAGAAACATAAAAAATTGCAATATAAAAAAGATTTTAATTCTAATATAAAAAATATAAAAACTGTTAAAAAAAATTTAATCTCAAATAGATTCATGTTCATATTCAAAACTATTAACAAGTAATTAAAATCTCAAAACTGCTAATTTCAAAAAATACAATATTACATTAAAATCTAAAAAAAATGTTAAATGTCCAAAATTCATATCTACAAAACCAACAAAACAAATGAACAACAAAAGCCCCTTAAAAGTCTTAATTTTTAAACTAAATTTTAAAATTATAAAGTTTTAATCTGTTAAATTGTTTTAAGTAAATGAAGTCAACTATGAGGCATCCAGGAACAATAAAAAGGTTCATGTTTTGTACACTGAAATTGCAAGAGGTTTTAAAGTGTCCAGACCAACTATATAGGTAATGTTTTATATATAGGTAACTACTTAAGCTAAGCTACCTTTGTGGATTTATCTATAATCTGAACTATTTATACTGAATTCAAAACAAAGAGAGTGCATTGGCTAAAATAGGAATGTGTGAAATACACCACAGTGAAAAAATATATTATGTGTGTGATAATGATGTGTGTATATTTCAAACCTAAAAATTCATATTCAAATGGACATTAATGTCACTTCACAATTGTTTTAGCCATGTACTTTGTTATAACATTGTAAAAATATACAGTATACATACGTATATACTTATATAATGAACACGTATCAGTTGTATCTGCACAGTGTTCATTTTAGAGGAGGGATTGGGGAGTAGTCTTTTTTTTTTCACTTCTCAGTGAGTTGCGTAACTTCTTTTTCTCTGAACCCATTACTGTTGACTAATGACATGCATGTATGAGCCATAGCTCATACAGAACGCATACATATGAAAGGGACAAAGGTGACACGGATTCCATGGAAACATGTTGTGTATATGTTAACACAGGAGGCCCTGTTTGCCCTCTGTACCAGCCACTCTGACTAACAGACAAACTTTTCCAGTTTTTTTTTTTCTTCTCCCCCTCTCTGTGCTCCGACCTTCTTCAAGTGAGTGAAACAGATGTGAGGCAACAGTGTTCTAAGTTTCAGGGCAGAGAAGGTGAATGTGCAGATGTTCTTTCTTCGTTGCAGTCTTGCAGTCGAACAGCAGCCTAAAGACACACAGGAGCAGGAGCATCTTTAGCCCTTTCTTTTGCTGCTTCCGCAACTACGATGTGGACCCACCACTTCAGAACAACAAGACATGTTTGCTGCCTCCACCTGCCGAGGAGAACACTGGCTCTCCAAAGGTAAGCGCACGTGCATGTACGTGTGCGTATGTGTGTATGTGCTTAATGCATGCATCAGCTCTATTTAAAAAAAAAACACAGAGTTTAATTGATGTTGTTATTACTACCGTCTCAGCTAAAGATTTGTTTGTCGTCTCGCCTCACTCTTCACTTGTGAACACTCCGTGCGCTCGGTCTCTTCATCCTCACCGCAAAGTGTTCCAGCTGTTCCGAACCCAGTGAACTCACCCTGATGTTTACCATCCAGCTACAGAAATGACGGGCATGCTTCCCCACACACACATTCTTCAATATCCACCCACAGACACACACACACACACACACACACACACACACACACACACACACACACACACACACACACACACACACACA
>JAOUQZ010000025.1:4129629-4144629 GCA_028564935.1 Neosilurus hyrtlii | reverse complement strand
GCCCCTAACTCCTGAATTATTGACACCTTTGAAAAAATGCATGTAAACCTGCACACAACATCAAACTTCATTTCTCAAACAACAGTTTGAAAAAAAAACCAAACAAACAAACATTTGCATGATTTTGAAAATGTTTGTGTGCATTTTCTTTTAAAGAAATATCATTAACATGAAAGTTATATTACTTTACAACTAGCGTATTTATTTCAACTAGCATTTACATTAGCATTTGTTTTGAAAATAAAAGTTCATATTAACAACCTAAAATAAATCAAGATCAAATCAATACATTTATACCGATATAAAGATTTATCAATTGATAAAAGTAATGGTGCCTTATGACAGGACTCATGTGCTCTTAATTATAAAAAAAAAAGCATATTTTTGTCCCATGTACTGCATCTGCTTAATAGCACATCATAATTTTGGGATTAGTTGACCTGTGTCAAAAAGTAAGTCAAAAAATTTTTCCTATAGTGCATAATAGCATTATTTATGCAATCATTTGAAAGAATGTGGAGATTTTGGTTGAATGTTTTAATTTTGTCATTTGACAGAAACCAAACAGGGAGGGTGAGGGCTGACTTGCTTTTTTCCCTAAAGCAAAAAGTAAAGCAAAGTAAAGGAAAGCGCTATCTACCTTCTTCCACATACATGAGCTAGGTGGAAGAGAGAGAGAGAGAGAGAAAGAGAGAGAGAGAGAGAAAGAGAGAGAGCGTCAGCCATCGAATACTTTTCTGTTAAGCAGCTTGGCAGAACCATTGTTTTCTTCCTAGGAGAAGATTTTCATGTTCCCAAGAGAATTTTATTCTTTATATAACGTACCTGAAAGCCTACTCAGCATCTTTACAATTCAGCCAAACAAGGTGTCCACAATTATTAGTTCCTCCAGCTAGGTTTACATAAGCAATCAGTGTTTTATTCTCAGTTGTGCACAACATAGTCAAGAGGCGGTAAAGTTTTTAGTTGCCATAAGTTGCAATTAACTGTAGGGAAGAAGACATGTTTGTCATATACAACCTCTGTTTAAACACGTCTACAGACATGACAAAAAAATATTTTTTTTGTTAGATTGGAAGGATGTTTTCCCACCAGGCAAGCACAAAGAGCACCAGAACTTAGGTTGTAAAATCAGGCAACAAATGTTGAGCGTGATACATGAATTTTTTCATGTCTGTTAGCTTTCGAAGCTATACTGCTGTTTCTCATTGTAACCAGATAACAAGCAATGACAGGAGCACAAGAAACAAATTACAAGACACAAGAGATTTACCCAGCATGCTAGTTTTAAAATAATGCCAGAGTGTCACTCTTCTGTCTCAGAGAGGCTAAAGGTCACAGATAGAAAATCTCTGAATGAGAGCATTTGACTGTACATCATCCTCCAATCTTTACTACATCAGTGCTAGATTGTCTGGCTTGCTATCGTCCTCGGGAATGAAGTGCCTGATACCTTAGGAATGAAAGAAAAATAGAACGAATAAGGAAAAAGCACATTCATTCATTTTTTGAACCGCTTATTCCAAATTAGGGTCGCGGGGAGGCTGTCGCCCATCTCAGCCGACTCTGGGCGAGGGCGGGGTACACCCTGGACAGCTCGCCAGGCCATCGCAGGGCCATCATTCACACTCACACACACCTAGGGGCGATTTGGAACAGCCAATTAGCCTACTGTGCTTGTTTTTGGACTGAGGAAGGAAACCGGAGTACCCGGAGGAAACCCACGCAAGCACAGGGAGAACATGCAAACTCCACACAGAAATGCCTTGAGCCCGGGAACCCAGGACCTTCTTGCTGTAAGGCAGACGTGCTAACCATTGCACCATCGTGCCGCCAGGAAAAAGCACAAAATTTGATGAATTAAAAATGTAAAATAATAGTAATATAATACAACTGATATAAAAATAACAACAACAGCAATAAAATAAATAAATAAAACGCTGCTACTAAGTGTAGAGCTCAGAACCCCCAAAATACATTAATAAATACATACATACATACATACATACATACATACATAAAAAAAATAAATTTAAATTAAAAAATAAAATTTAAATAAATAATCCGGGGGTTCCTGTCTTATTTCTGCGTTTATGGTTCCTGTAACATTACATTCTGTATATTCTACAGTAGATGTGTTATTCTATGTTTAACTGGATAATAATTTCATTTTTTTGATCACACCTTCATCATCATTATCATCATCATCATCATCATATACACAGCATTTTCTTCAATACTTTTTTGGTTTTTATTGCTAATTATTTATGATCAAAAATGCATTTCATATCTCTCTTTGCCAAAATCTTGATTCTTAGCAGCAGCCCAGATTATTTATTTAATTATTTAATTATTTATATGCCGGACTATTGAAGCCCTATTATTGATTTGATGGGCACGATTTCTGCTTTTAGTGATCCATGATTTTATGGCAGTTCCCCTCCTCAGATCACTTTTTCCCCTGAAGTAAAAGAAACTCTCCGAACCAGAGATAAACACCAAACAGATGTTTGTCATATTTTCTGTTTATAGCTAACAATTCTTTACAAAATATCGATGCAGCAGCCTGATATCAAATAAGGAAAATTGCCTGCTATTCATGCAATCCTCCGTCTGTATTCTGCAAGAGAAAACAAAAGAGTTGCCGAACTAACATCATGTTAACATTTGTTCATGATGATGAATAAATATTATTTCTATAAATAGGTGAATTGTGAGTATTAAAGCAGTTGTTAGTACATCATGCTTTTTGTTGGTTTAAACATTTAAAGAAACCCTCAGAGAATTTAGCTCATTAGTGAAAAATTATTTTAAAAATATACAAATAGCATAAATTTAGTATATATCATCTAAGTGAGCCGCGTCAGTCACAAGCTCTCTCTAGTTTGTCATCCAACAACACATTCTCACGCCAAGCCAGACCCCCATCAGCTGTGGTCGCTTTGTGACTTTACTGAAGGTCTCCTAATGTGTACAAACTCATAAGAAGGTATTCAAGTAATTTTCTCCATCCTTGGCTGCTATCAGAAATACAGAGAACCACATTTATATGCAGTAGAAATCTAGAATTCAAAATCTTTCTTTCATTTTTCATTCACAATGCATCCGGATCTTGATATTAAATGATTTGAATGGGCTTCCAGATTGATCAAGAAGCATTTAAGACATGAATAAAACCTTTTGTGTCATTAGTATTTGTATTCAGATCAAAATTAACAACAACAGTATAAAAATGACTAGAACTGCTCTACAGTAGTGGGATGCATTTTGCTGAGATAGGAAGCTAAGTTAAAACTGTTTATGCTAATTATTAAATGCGGTGGAAAAGGAACACCACACCCCGCCCCCCACTACCCGTCTCCCTCCATGGTCAGCATCGCTGGCACAGATACATCACCCAGCATGCCATTCGTCCTTCGCTGCCTTTGCTTCTTACACACAATGGTGTATTTCTGTATGCAAACACATATATACAGAGACACACTTTAAGCATCCGTTGTACCTTGAATATACATACTGCATAAAAGACTGCAACATCTGTGTCATGTAATGTTGCAGATGCAAATGAGGCTGTATTGTAAACACTGTGCGAGAAATACTGCTATGAATCAATCATGTGATCAAGAGAAAGATTCAAGTAAAAGTAAATTAGTCATATGCTAAAAATTTACTTGAGGAACTGCTTTACAAATAACACAGATGTTTGTCTTACCTGTACTTGTCTATGTCTGTCTTGTCTCTTACCTGCACACGTTTCTGTAGGTTGGCTATGGGTAAAATGCTGACACCTGGACAAGGTTTTGCCTTTTTAAAATTGATCCACTGTCTCAGACATTGCTGCTAAGTGTTAGGAACTGGTGTAGAATTTCAGCAGGAAAAAGATTTTTTTTTATTGCTTCCTGAAACTGAATTACTTAAAGGATTTTGCATATATATTGCACTTTGTTTATCAAACTGCAGATTAACAGATTTATGCGTAAATCATGCATATGAGCGTTTTCACAAGAAATTTGGGCATCATGCAAATTGTGAGAATTAAAAAAAAAGTATCCTGCTCATGCTCCGGAGTGTGTGTAAATTCTGCATTGCATTGCTATACTTTTATATATGGACTATACCATCCAGGGTAATTATAATATACTACGACTAAGGGTTTTGCATCAAACTGAAATGAAATCATTTAACAAAAGGAAATAAAACTAAAATTAAACAAATAATTATCATCACGTTTGGCACGTCCACTTCACGTCCACATGTTTAGCACATCCACAGTCCAAAGACATGCACATTAGGCTAAGTGGCTGTCCCAAATGAACCCAATGTAACTCAAGTAGGTCGACAAACCTTCGTTGAGTTGAATAACATGGAACATTATCGACAACAGGGAACATGGACTCGTTACACGGATAATTAAATAAACAAGACAGGTGATATAAATGAAGGCAGAAATCATCAAGTAAAGGGGGCTGAAAAGAAAACTCAGTTTTATCCTTTCCTTCTTTCACTCCAGACCGAATTTGGGAAAGGTAGTGCCTAAATATTTATATTATTAAATATTTTTAATGGCAGGAATAAATAAGGATAAAGAGGTGAAATAAATTCTAAATTCTACGCCTGTCTTTTAGACTTTACTCTGATCCTTCATTTCAAGGCAAAATCTATTAGAGCGACAGAATAAGAGAGTGTGTGTGTTTTCACCCCCTCAGATGAAGCCATCTGTGTGCTTTTCATACCAAAGGACATCTGCACATTAGTGCTAGGTGTCCTCTCTCTCTCTCTCTCTCTCTATCCAATCTTCACTATCCTTCTTAATTATACATCCAGATTGTGGTTAATCACCAAGACTTGGCAGAAGAGATAAAATGTGAGGGGGAACACCTATATCATAATCTTTTTGAATACCCTGTACTGTAACCTCAGGACTCCCTTTTTATTTTTTAATCAGAGTCACAACAAAAATCACAGCAGGTCACAGCAGGCCAATGTCAAGAGCGGCATGGGTCTGAAATGAAAGCTATAAAGCTGTATTGCTTTGCTTTGAATCCCACTCCTACAGTAATGGCACCAACTCTGATTCTTTTTCCCAAACAAATCACCGTTTTTCTTTTCTTTTTTCCCTTGTCTTCTCCTGTACACCCTGTTTCCTCTCATCAGTCTCCAGCCAAATACCTCCTACCTGAAGTCAACATCACAGACTACGGCAAGAACTGTGTGGTGATCGACCTTGACGAGACCTTGGTACACAGCTCCTTTAAGGTAGACCATGCCCTCTGTTACTGATCCTGATGTATGTGGTCTAGAAACTTCCCATTAAGCCCTTTTCCCTGAACTACCAGCTCAGATTTGACATGTAGTCTTATCTGAAATGGATACAAGGGGGCCAGAATAAATAAACAAGCTTTAATAAGTAAATAAGACTCCTTGGTGACAGGCAGCCAAATAAGACATTTATTTCTTCTCTAATCTGGTGGGAAGCTACTGAATTACACTGTAGTCAGTAAGTCCTATTTGTGGCATCTGTATCATTATTCCGTTGTGTAGCTGTTGATTTATTAAACAAATTCTGATTTACTTCCTTCACTGTTGCATTGTTTTAATGACTGTTTTATTCACAATTAGGGTTGCCAGATTGGGTTGTTTTAACCTTTGCCATCTTCTCTAAGTGTTATTTTACCTTTTTTCTGATTTGATTTTAGAAAGGTGTGCAATAATTCAATATGAAAGTAGTTTAATAATTTATAAGAATAAAACCTGAACAGCTCGCCAGTCCATTGCAGGGCCAACACACACACAGCCAATTTGGAAGACAGAGCCAATTTGAAACAGCCAATTAACCTAATGTGCATGTCTATGGACTGTGGGAGGAAACCAGAGTACCTGGGAGAAACCAACACAAGCACGTGGAAAACATTCAAACTCCTCAAAGAAACTCCTTCACCGAGCCCGGGACATAAACTGAGGACCGTCTTGCTGTGGTGCAGACATGCACCACTATGGCAACATGCCGCCCTATCTGTTTTTTCTATTCAGTTTTAGGTGTACCCTGCCTATAACCCAGAGTGGCTGAGATAGGCTCCAGCCTCTCTGTGACCCTAATAGGTTTAAGTGGTTTAGCAAATGAATGAAAGACTGAAAGCCAGATATTTGTTTTAAAATATAAAGAGGAAAAATAAAATGCTACTAAACTTCCAAGTTTGTTTTGGTACACCATAGTGTCATTTTTCTTTAGCAATACTTTCCTATTTAACCACATTGTGCGGTTTGGGATGCAGCCCCTAATTTTTTCTGAATGTTCTGAGATGAATCCACACAACTACCCATAAAAATGTTCTACAACAACAAGCTTACATAATCATTTTCACCATTATTATCATTGCTGATCACAGATTATTACAAAAGCAGTATTAAAGCACATCAGTTTCAAAAGTTTGTGGACCCTAGAAATAAAATGACATTTTGGACCAAGACCTTTAATGTGTTTTATGTTTTGTGATGGTTTTCCATTATAAATCATAAATACTAAAAAGGGCAAAAAAGTATGGCCAAAAATGATGTAAGTTTTGTTAAATAAATATGGTTTAATGGTAAGAACACCCGAATCATAGTAAGAAGGTCCTGAGTTCAAATCCCGGGCTCAGGCGTTTCTGTGTGAAGTTCACATGTACGTGTTCACGTAGTGTCGGGTGAGATAGGCGACCATAGTAGGATTAAACAGTTTGTCTGATGAGTGAGTGAATAGATATGGAGAAATTTTTGAACCAGGTACCTGGGGGATGCAAGCTCTTTCACTTGGAGGTATTTGATATGGAATGTGACCTATGAGCTCATCACCAAGCTCATGTATTTAATAATCACTCCTAATCCACCAAGTGCACCGAGGCTCGGTTGCAGAAGACGGTGTGTGTTTGTTGCTCGGTGTGGGATTAAAACTGCTCCCAGCTGAATAAAATGTTCCACTGAGATTTACAGCTAGTATGATACTTACTGTATGGGATTCACTCACAGGATGCATTTGCTCACCCTATTGATCTGTTTAACTACAGGGCTCATGCATAATGTGCATGCTCACACACACACACACACACACACACACACACACACACACACACACACACACACACACACACACATATGTGTGCCCTCACACACACAAAAAAAGATCTGTTCAAAATCTTGTAAACATGAAAGACTTTTCCCTACGTCCTACACACTCACTGTATATAAACACCTAAATGATTAAAGGACATTTCTAGTCACCAGTTGTCCAGTTTGCACCAGCTTTTGCCTACCATGGCCTCAGATTTCTTTCCTGTCTTATAAGAATGAAACGTGATGTGGACTTCTGCTGTTGTAAAATCATCTGCCTTTATTTTGACATTTTATTCATTTTCAGATTGATTTCTGCACACCATGGTTGTAAAGAGTGGTTATTTGAGGTACCACAACTTCCCTGTTAGCTTGGTTAGTTCTCCTCTGTCTAATGATGAACAAGGCCCTTTTGGTTACACATCGTTGCACCATTTTTTGTCAATTCTTTTTAGTGTACAGAGTTTAGGGAGTTTAAAACAAGAAATGATGCGTACATTTTAAATGATATTCATCATTATCCTATTTCTTAACTTTTTTGTTTTTAATGATCATTGTCTTGATATTTTTGTTTGTATAGATAAATGTATGTAATTTTCATTCATTTATTCATTCATATATTTTCTAAACAGCTTAATCCTAATTAGCGTCATGGGGAGGCTGGCGCCCACCTCAGCCGGCCCTGGGCGAGGGCAGAGTACACCCTAGACAGCTCACCAGGCCATTGCAGTTTATGTAATTTTTAGATTTTAATATTATAATATAATAAAATAATTTAATATAATATTATAATATATTCATTAGGGATGTGAATCAAACAACCCACGATTCAATTCAATTCCGATTTTTGGGGTGACGATTCAATTCAGAATCGATTCTTGATTCAGACCGATGTTTGATTCATAACCAATACAAACAACGGTAGCCAATTTCACAATTCACTACATTCTTCTATAAGCTAGGAACAACTCTTCTATAAGAAAGAAAGAAACAATAATACTACACAGCTGGTTTTGTAGCTGTACTTGTCCGCTTTGCTCGTTCAAAGTTGGTTGGGAGTTTAGTGTTGTGATGGAGTGTGTGTTGGTCAGGAGTTGGTCGTGCTGCTGCTCCGGTTCTTTTAGCTCCGGGTGATGGCGTAAGATGTGGGTTTGAGGATTTGAAGTGTTCCCGAAATACTTGACTTTTATTTTGCACACCGCATATGTCATGTCAAGCTCCTTCTTACCCGGAAAATATGAAATCTGAAGTGCAAGCATTTGCCTTCAGCGAAGACAGCGCTGGCTGTATTTCTTTTTTCTCAGGCTTGTCAAAGCTAGGCTAAAAGCTAGTTCTGGATCCACCACTCACTAGAACAATTCACTACAGAGGCTGTATGTGGACAAACGGTACGCATTGTGAGTAAGGTTGGAAATGCACGAAAAAACATGTTCTTAAAAAATGATTCTTGAAAATTTGAAACGATTCAGAATGCTAATAAATAAGAATCTTTTTTCCGGCACCCCTAATAGTCTTTGCATATTTTAATTTTTTTATTTTATTTCATATTTAAAGGGCCACTAGTTTACCACTTTTCCCGAGTTGTGATCAGCTGGCCTGTTTAAATAATGTTGATAATACTAATACTACTACTACTACTAATAATAATAATAGTAATAATAACAATAATACTTTATTATTCAAATTATGATTATGATTATGATTATGATTATGATTATTATTATTATTATTATTATTATTATTACTATTAGGGTGGTCTGGTGGCGTAGTGGTTAGCACGTCTGCCTCACAGCAAGAAGACCTGAGTTCAATTCCCTGCTTGGGCATTTCTGTGTGGAACTTGGATGTTCTCCCCATGCTTGTTAGGTTTCCTCTGGGTAATTTGGTTTTCTTCCACAGATCAAAAACAGTAGGCCAATTGGCTGTTCCAAATCGCCCCTAGGTGTGAGTGTGAATGGTTGTGTGAGTGTTGGCCCTATGATGGCCTGGCGAGCTGTCCAGGGTGTACCCCACCCTCACCCAGAGTCAGCTGAGATGGGTGCCAGCCTCCCTGTGACCCTAATTAGGATTAAGCGGCTTAGAAAATGAATGAATTATTATCATTATTATTATCACTATTATCATAGTAGTAATAGATTGTGGTGCATGGAAATTCCAGGCAAATTTAAAATTTGAACAAGTTCAATGGACTTAAAGTGTACCAGTATTGATTATTCCTAAAAAACATGTTTAAGTAGCATCTATGTCTAGCAATTTCGAGGAACTGATTGTAAATGGTTACCAGAGAGGGAGGAGTCTTGTGGAGACAGTGACACATTGCATTCCAGTGACTCTGAGGATGAGAATGCTGCCAGAGATGTGTGTTATGGTAAATCCAAAATGGCTTTTGCAGCTAAAATTTTGCATTTCTTGTTGTCAGTTGGTTTAGGAAAAAAAAGAAATGTTTTCCACGATTTCTGCACTTGTTGTTTGTGCAACTCAGCATTGGACGTTAATGTGCCATGATACACTGGTCAGTGATGTACCCCAGCCTATCCATTGAATTTGTGTCACTACCAGGGACAGCAAGTCTCTGAGCATGCCTTGTGATGTAGCACTCACATGCACTTTAAAATCAGGCATGGATTGATGTTGATGGAAGGAACCGCTGATGTTTCATTTTAAATAGCTAATAACACTAATTTACCAGAGGTACCCTATAAGTGGTTGATTTTCTACTGCCATGTGATTGGCTGATTGGATTGTTGTATGAGCAGGTTTCTATTTAAATGAAAGTACAAATAGTACTGTGTGTGTATGTGTGTGTGTGTGTGTGTGTGTGTGTGTGTGTGTGTGTGAGTGTGAGTGTGAGAGAGAGAGAGAGGGACAGACGGAAAAGACGAAAGCAGGAAGTAGGCCCAGTTGTTTGTGAGTTTAAGCACGTACACAAATATTCACACCCAGTAAACACTGTACACCATCCTCACTAATACATGTTACACAGGTGGCTACACAAATATACAAACACACACATTTTCAGGCATCAGCATTAGTGCTCTTTTTTTGTACTGTTTCCAGTGACTATTGTGAGGGGACATGGATGAAAGTAAAGTTGTTTCTTGAACCAGAGCACGTCCTTTAAAATGGCAGCCCGTCTTAAGAAAGAGAAGGGAGGTGCTGGCTAAAAGAGAGAGGCCCGGAGAAAGGGAAGGAATGAGGGATGCATGCCTTTGTGCGCACACACATGCTTACTTGCGCCCTCTCACACACACAGACACCACATATACAAATACGCCTGTTCTGCCACCCACACACATTACATGAAAGAGTGCAGAGGCTTGAACCCAAGGGCGTGTCTATGACGCCTACCGTACTGTGCTGCACAGCCATGTGACAGTGATTTACTCTATACACCCATGTCCCCACCAAAATTGTGGACTTTTTTTTTACTGGGGTATATGTTGCGAGATGTGGTCTGGTCCAGTCCGGCCTGTTCTTGCTGACTAATTGCCTGTTGAGCGTCACATATTGAGTTGATTTTGTGCCTGTTCTCTTGAAGGTCAAGTAGAACCGCAACATGCAGTTGAGAGCGAGAGAACGCTATGCACAGAAGTGTAGAGGCATATAAGAAAATAGAAAAATTAAAGTGTGTGTTTAGCCCGTGCACTCATTTAACAAAAGGTCAAAAATAATCCAAATACCCCTACTGATGTTTTTACACTGCGGTCAATCCCAGAGTGAAAGATTAGCCGCAGCTTCTTGGCGTTGTGAAGCTCATACAGTTTCCTGCAGGTATGTTTTGCAGGACAGTTTAAGCACATATTGTTGGTAAAGCTGTGTTTTGATGATGATGAATACACAACATCCATAAATAAGCAATGTCGTATTTTACATTACTTGGAAAGTCTTGTGTACATGCTGCATGCAGCTCAGACTCCCCCTACTGGACATTTTATCATCTCACAACTGTAATGTTGTTTGGCCATTCCTGATCAGTGCTTGTTCTTCGATGATTCTCATACCTTTCAGGTCACACAACCCCTTTTACATCCTGACCAAGTTGATGCACAAATTGATTACACATTTACAACTGCAGGAAGGCATCAAGTTCGATGTTTAATCATTTAATCATATGCACAAGAATGGATCATTTTGTATGTATGTGTGAATATGGGTATTATGTATATGTATGTATGAGTAAGTAATACGTGTCTAATATATGTGTATAAGTATTATGTATGTATGTATGAGTATTATGTATATATGAATATTATATATGTATTCTGTATGCATGCATATGAATATTATGTATGTATTCTGCAATTATTTTCTTATTCCTTTATTTGTATTAATTTTCCTTTATTTTTGTTTACAGTTTTATCCTTTATGGCAGTCCTGTGACTCCATAAGTAGTACTGTGATGTTAAATGGGTTGTGAATCAGGTTACTTGATGCTGAAATTAATGCTATAGTGAAGGTGGACGAGAAATCGTATAGTTGTGTCCGGTTTAGAATTGTTGTGAAAAAAAAGAATATAGCATGAAGGCAGGTTTGGAATATTGCAGGTGAGTAGATTTTTAAAATGTAAGAAGCTGTTTGCTCTGTTCTCTGTCTGTGATGTCAGTGATTTGAATCAGAGCTTTTGTGTGTTTTGCTCCCACAGCCCATCAGCAATGCAGATTTCATCGTTCCAGTGGAAATCGATGGAACAGTCCATCAGGTAACCTGAAGACTATCAATACCTGTGGTTATTGACTGTAATCCATTTCGATATAGAGTAGGCCCCACCTTCCAATGCTCTTACAAAGTACTGAACACAAAAGTTCATTACTACTTTGTGTTGAAGTATAAGATAAAATCCAGTAATGTACAGTGTTAAAAAAACATGTGAAATCCTTTCTTACCATTAAACCACCCAATTCAAATGCAAAATGTAAACTCCAATGGAACCCTTTGTATAGGATTTCCATCTTTTAGCCACAGAACCCATAAGTAAACCTAGCTAGCTAACATTAATATGAGCAATAAACAGTAATAAGCATGATTTTGGATCTTGTTTAAGTATCTCACTCACTCACTTGCTGGACTGCTTAATATAAGGGTCGCAGGGAGACTGGAGCCTATCTCAGCTGACACTGGGCGAAGGCGTGGTACACCCTGAACAGCTCGCCCGACCAACGCAGGGCCATTACACACAACCATTCACACGCATATTCACTCCGAGGGGCAATTTGTATCAGCCAGTTACCTTAATGTGTGTCTTTTGGACTGTGGGAAGAAACTGGATTACCAGGAGAAAACCCATGCAAGCACAGGGGGGAACATGCAAACCCCACACCAAAACACCCGATCCTGGGAATCAAACAAGGATCTTCTTGCTGTGAGGCAGATGTGCTACTGGATACTAATAAATAAATCACTTCAAATACAACTATTGAATCGAGTCTTATGTTCAAATACAACAAATAGGAGCTTACTAGCAGTGAATTAGCTGATGAGATTAGCATGTCTTTTGTATTTATCCATCCTGACATTTGAACTAAACTGTATTATTCTACATGAAATATTTAAAAATGGTGTAAATGTACAATGCTTGGATGACTTTGACGTCTTCTGCTAATAGTTTGTTGTACTAGCGTGTAGGATGTTTTACATTAGTACAGTATTGTGGGTTCTTATTATTCACTGTATGAAGACAAACATGTCATAGTTGTACCTTATGATAGATTTTAAAATGTATCTTTCTATTCTACTGTTGGATATTCTTTTGGATATTTTTGAAGGGAGTAGCATGTAGGAGGAAGAAGTGGAAGCATTATAAAGACGTGTCAGCAGATTTAGACCAGTCTGCCGTAAAAATGAGAATTTCTATCCGTCATAAGAAACACATTGCACCAGTTCCACCACCATGCACCATGCCTCCTCAGTGTTGTGATGTGTCGATGGCTGTTACCTGGTTCAAGTAATCCAGGATAGGCTCTGTGTATTGGGGTCGGCCTGTTCTTGATTACTTGTACTGGGCTGCAGTGACTAAACGTCTTGCACTCCAGAGGAAAGAAGAACTGAAGAGCGTATCACAGTGGCTCATGTGGTGTGTATCACAGCAGAACTTGTTTTGTTGAACAGCAGCTGTGTGTGTGTTTCACCAACAGGTCTATGTGTTAAAGAGACCTTATGTGGATGAATTTCTGCAGAAGATGGGTGAACTCTTTGAATGTGTGCTCTTCACAGCCAGCTTAGCTAAGGTTAGCGTTATACACGCACACACACACACACACACACACACACACACACACACACACACACACACCAGGACAGATTGTTTTACACACATTTTCTGAATGAATATTTGCTGGTCGAAGAAGAGGCTTGCATCTTGCTGCTCGGCCATAACAGCCAATTTGATTTGGATGTCTTCTGCAAAGTCTGCGGCTTTGGAACGGGGATTTTTCCCCACTGCTCTCTTTACAGAGTGAAGGCATTACAGAGTGATGGTTCAGGTCAACCTGGTCGTGGATCCGTGGTGGTCTTACCTTCACTGTTGAAGTTTTTTCCGTTGACCGGAATATTCACATTGTCAGATATTTAATATAATTGTCAGGAGCAAACATGTGCCCCTTTTGTAACACATGAAGCTTGCCATCCACACCTTTACGAACTGCTGCACATGCATATTGAGGGGAAGCCTAACACACCCGGAGGGAAAGCGCTATCCGACCCTTTGCATGCATGTGCATATTAGATGCCCATGATTAGCTAGTGATCACTTTAAGTGACAAGGAGGTGAGCATATACAATCCATCTCTTCTGTGAGAGTTCGGCCAATTAGCTCTCGTTGTCGCCCCGCTGCGTGCATTGACCTGGATTCGATAGCAGCGCACCTCGTCGATGTACCACTCAGGAGTCCCATATCGTATTATTTAATTTTAAATTATAATATATATTAAATAACACAAAATATATAATATAAAATGTTTGTTATAAGCAATATTAATTAAGACGTTTTACTTCACGTAGAACTTTATAATTTTAAAAGTACTAAAAATCTGCATATATAAGGACCACTCAATGAGGTGATATTTCATCTGTAAAAATATGTGTTTAATTAGTTTATTTGTTCTAGTTTCCTAACATCAGTCTACTGGAATATCAATTTGAAAAATTTGTCTGATCGAAGAAAAAAAAAAGTAATTTATTAAATTAAGTTTAATATGAAAGTCTTAAACACTTCTTTAACAATGAATAATGTGCAGGGAGAATTACAGGGTGAATGAGTCTCAAGTATATTGTGGTTCATACGTGGTTCATATGAGTAAAAGTAGAATCCTCACTTGTCGCTAAGTGTTCAAATGGGCTTTGAGTGTGTGTTCACTATGTGTGTGTGTGTGTGTGTGTGTGTGTGTGTGTGTGTGTGTGTGTGTGTGTGTGTGTGTGCAGTATGCTGACCCCGTGGCAGATCTGCTCGATCAGTGGGGTGTGTTTCGGGCACGACTCTTCAGGGAATCCTGCGTGTTCCACCGAGGGAACTACGTCAAAGACCTCAGTCGGCTGGGCCGTCAACTCAGCAAAGTGATCATAGTGGACAACTCTCCCGCCTCGTACATCTTCCACCCGGAAAACGCTGTATGTCTTAATCTGAATCCTCATAATCACTATTAGGATAAAATACTCGTGTGCACAATTATTACTCAAGTTGTATTTTTGAGGATTAATTGTTATTGTAGAACTATATAGTGCTCTTGGTCAATTTAAAATGTTAACAAACCCTCAAATCTGAACATTTAAGTAGTAAAAGTAGTAAAAGTTGTGGCTTTAGTGTGCAGAATTATTATGCAACTAAATGAAAGCCTTGCTGGCGTCCACCTTGCTGGCGTCTGAGTCGAAGTGGAGCTCTGTGTCCGTTACTGATCCAACCACGGGCCAAATCCATCTGGT
>JAOUQZ010000025.1:4106822-4120085 GCA_028564935.1 Neosilurus hyrtlii | reverse complement strand
GTTTTTCCTTGCCACTGTCGCTGCGGGCTTGCTCATTAGGGATGTGTAGGGGTTGTAGAGAAAATTTTTAGATTCCTTCTTTATTTAATTTTACTATGTAAAGCTGCTTTGTGACAATGTTAATTGTAAAAAGCGCTATACAAATAAAAGTGACTTGACTTGACAAGTCCATATATCTGGTTTTCCATAATGAAAAAATAGATGTACATTTTAATGCAAAGAAGCTTTATGAAGGTCACAATAGCTGTTGTGGGCCAGAGGGTATGACCCGTGAAAGAGACTATTACTGTGAACCCATTAGACCAGTGTTCAACCAAACCTAGTGGTCTAACTCACTGCAGACTTTGGATCCAGTCATAATCATTGCCCACTTGACCATCTAATCATCGCCTTCAGAAGTTCTTGATCAGGTTAAAGAGGTCTTACATTTTGTTTAGAAAAAACCTCCAGGAAGAGGGTAGGTGGCTACTGATTTAGACCAATACTAATGTCAAATATTACCGGTGAAGATAATTGGTGACTCTTGCAACACAGAGGTTCAGTGGTTAGCACTGCCTCTTCACAGTGAGATGGTTCATTTTGTCTTAGCCATTCTGGGTGTAATTGGCGTGTTTTCCCCATGCTTACATGGGCTTCTTCTGGGTGCTCTGGTTTCCTCACACAGTCCAATGACATGCACATTAGGTTATCTGGCAACTCTAAATTGCCTTTATGTGTGAATGGTTGATTGTGTCTGTGTTAGCCCTGCAATACACTGGCAATCTGCTTATGGTTGACCCCACCTTTTGTCAGCCTGTGTGACCCTGACAGTATAGATAAGCGGTATAGATAAAGGATGGATGGATATTCACTTCCCCCCATCATCCATGAAAGTATATCCTTGTTTTTGCACAGAGGTTTATCCTTCAGCGTGAGTACCATGAATACACCTCTGCATTTAACCTTGGGTCTTTCTTGCTCTTTGCTTTACTCTGCTGTTGTACTCTTACATTAATTATGCCACTGACTAATTACTTGTATGTTCACAGGGTGTCAGATTCCAGTGGCAAGCTGGTAGTACAGGAGGTGGCTTCTAGTCCACTGACCCAAAACCTTCTGCATTCTGATGTGAGAAAGTCTATCTTTTAATCTTAGTCACTTTGCCTCAGTTCTGTGTGCCACAAAAACTAGCTTTTGTTATCTTTCTTTCAGGACTGCTACATTGCAGATATAGGAGGCGTCTCTTTGGCGGTGTGGAAAGGAAAGAAGGCTGGTGTACAGGAGAAGCGTGCAGCACTTCAGCATGCAGTGGTAAGCTCTTTATCAGTCAAGATTTAAAACACACAAATATGCATCATGAAATTTTGTATGTATTTCTTTTATAAGAATGACCATCGCCTCATCAAAATGTTCCCTCCCAGGGATTTATAAAAGCCAAAAACTATCCTCCCACCACTAATGTGGAAGTGATGTGTGAAGGTGCAGAGTCTGCCGTGTTTAAACAGCTCTTCAAGTCCTGGAAAGAAGCAAGCCAAACCCAGGGCCTGGGAAAAACCCACTCTAGGGGCAAGATAGGTATTCACTACATTATCAAATATCTGTTACAAATTTAGCAGTATGTGTGGATGGATATTGATTTAGTGTCTTTCAGCCAAAGTCGACCAGGTGAAGTTTGACGTCATGGAACTTCATGCTGAGCCTAAACTGGCTGCAGAAGAGCGGATGGTGGATGATGCTTCTGGAGAAGTACAGGTGCAGGCGATTCCTCATGAAACCAATACAAACCAAAATGCTAATAAGGATTCATTAGAAAATATTTACTATTGGCGTTATTTTAAATTAACAAAATCTGTACCATTTAACATTTTATTCAGATTTGGCGTATAGAGCATCTTGAGCTTCAGGAGGTACCACCCAGTACTTATGGGCAGTTTTATGGAGGAGACTGTTATCTAGTGCTGTATACCTACAACAAAGGCTACAAACAGCAGTACATCCTCTACATGTGGTTGGTGAGCAGAATAATATACACTATTGGGATACTATAATGCATGTTTTAGTCAAATGGACAAATGTGTAACACTTAAAATGTGGTGTGTATTATCCAGGGTCGCCATGCCACACAGGACGAGATAACTGCATGTGCATACCAAGCAGTGAATATAGATAACAAATATAATGGAGCTCCAGTTCAGGTCAGGGTGACCATGGGCAAAGAGCCACGCCATTTTCTGGCAATTTTTAAGGGTAAACTTATCATCTATGAGGTAAATTATACTTTATGTTTGCATAATAATGAATTTACAGTAAACATTTAATATTTTATAGTTTATTTGCATTATTTACAATTTCCAAGTATTGAAATGCACACATTTTAAATAAAACTGTATCCATTATGCGAGAAATATGACAAGAATGGGTAGCACGGTGATGCAGTGGTTAGCACTGTCACCTCACAGGAATAAGGTTCTGGGTTTGACAGCATTTGCATGTTCTCCCTCTGCTTGCATTTTCTCAGGGTTCTCTAGTTCTCTAGTTCTCTCCAGTAATAAATACTACTACTAATAATTGTTTATTGTAAAAATTATAATGCCTTTTCTTGAAATATATAAGTACAAATAAGCAGAACAAAAGGACATCGCTACAGATGGTTGGGGGGTATGCATGTATGAATATGATAGATGTCCAAAATTAATTGTTCATATGTGTGAATGTGGTGAATGGTAGTATGTTAGCCCCGTTAGTATCCATTACAATGGTGTAACCTTTGTACCTTGACCAAAATCAGCTGGGATCATCTCCAGCTTCCCCCATCAATACAAATAAACTCAATTCAGTTTTATTTGTATTGAACTTTTTACAGTTGACATAGTCACAAAGCAGCTTTACATATGACCCCCATGATAGATAATTGTTGGGTTACAGGAATGTTAAACACAATCATTCTACAACAAAGGGATCAATGAGTCGTGTACATTTTTACTTAATGTTGTAAATAAGGTTGGCATTGAGGCTGTGCCATTGAGTGGGCTTTTATTTGATAGTCAAAATGCATAAAGCACCAACTAAAGAATCCATAGCATGGAGTACACTATCTGCCCTGTAAAACTGTTTTTCTGTTGATGCTGAAATGACACATTTTCAGATGTTCTAATGGCATCTTTGTTGGTTCTAAGGGTGGGACTGGAAAACCGGGTGTAGTAAACCCTGATCCTGGTGCCAGGCTTTTCCAGGTCCGAGGATCAAATGAAATGAATACCAAGGCAATAGAGGTGCAAGCCAGAGCCTCTTCTCTCAACAGCAATGATGTCTTTCTTCTGAAAACGAACAATGGGACTTACATGTGGTATGGCAAGGTAAGTCTTTCATTTAGTTCTCCCTGTTTGAGTACAGAATCGAAACAAAAAAGTAGACCACAGAAGTCGCTCCCACTGAAAGGTCCATTTCATAATATGTCAATATAGAACAAGCATACCAAGTTTGAAAGTAAATGCCCAGAAACCTAATATACAGTTTTGCCTTTGAGACCTTGAAAAGTAGGTCAAGGTCACTCACACACAAACTCATCCTAGCACGCATAGTAGTGAGCCAGCATACCAAGTTTGAAAGCTGCAGCTTCAGCGTGTGGCAAGTAAATGTCGAAAAACCTAATACTGTATACAGTTTTGCCTCCGTGACCTTGACAATTTTAATGAGCCAGTATACCAAGTTTGATAGCCTCAGCTTCAATGCTCAGCAAGTAAATGTCCAGAAACCTAATATACAGTTTTGCCTCTGTGACCTTCAAAAGTAGGTCAAGGTCACTCACACACAATGATAGCCTAGCACTCATAGTAGTGAACAAGCATAGCAAGTTTGAAAACCCCAGCTTCAGTGTGCTGCAAGTAAATGTCCAGATGGTTGGACGGATGGAACCCATTCCTATAGTTCCCGATTGGCAGAAGCTAAAAAATAATTTACCAGTATGCAAATATGGTCAGTGATAGGGTGGCATGTATTGCAGCCCCCCATGAAGTAAAGTTGCTCATCATTTACGTATTAGTAGTAGTAGTATAATAATATGTTGGCATGTAATGTCTTATTTCTGCCATGTCTGTCTTTGTGCATATGAGTAGGGCTGCAGCGGTGATGAACGTGAGATGGGAAAGACTGTGGCTGATATACTTTCAATGGAGGACAAGCAGATTGTGATGGAGGGCCAGGAGCCACCGCAGTTCTGGGTAGCCCTGGGTGGAAAAGCGCCATATGCCAGTGAGAAGAGGTACCTCATAACATTGATTAAGATACCATTAGCATCTTTTAACCTTGGTGTGTAGCCCTAAACTGTAAACATCAGGTACTTAATAAAATTTGTGTGCATTTTATTCACTTTAACCAGGTTTGAGGCAGTGGTGCCATCGTACCATCCCCGCCTTTTTGAATGTTCTAACCAGACAGGTCAATTCCGTATGACCGAGGTGGCACATTTCACACAGGATGACCTGGATGAGGAAGATGTCATGCTGCTGGACACCTGGGATGAGGTGTTTTTTTGTGTGAAGTGATGTTTGCTGTGCTCAATTTTCATGTGGATTTTTTGCTTTGGTGGAAGCTAAAGAAAATCTTATTGCTTGTGGCCTTTTTAACTCCTAGCATCTCAGAAACTACAGATAGTACTTATGGTTTTGAAACAGCTGTGAACATGTCTTTAATATTTTTCACAGATTTTCCTGTGGATTGGAAATTCCGCCAACCAATATGAGGTCCAGGAATCTCAAAACAGTGCATTAGATTATCTGAAGACCCATCCAGCAGGCCGTGACCTCGATACTCCCATCATCTCAGTTAAACAGGGCTATGAGCCACCCACTTTCACAGGATGGTTCAACGCTTGGGATGCTCACAAGTGGAGTGTGAGTGGGTGGAAAAGATCTGTAATTAGATATTAGAGAGTGCAGGCCTTGCCATGTTGTAAGACCTCAGTGATTGTGATTGCTGTATGTCACTTTCCAGGTATTGTGTGATTTCTGAAAGAGTAAATGAATTTGTATTTTTCAGGGAGGTTTGTCATATGAGGAGATAAAGGGTAAACTGTCTGCTTCGGGATCGGTTTCCCAGATCACTGTGGTATGTTATTTACTTGTTCACCAAAAAATACCCTTAAGGGTACAGTTTTAAGGGTACAGACTTAAAGTGAACGTTTTTTTTATTGTACTTTTGTTTTTATACACTTAAAACAATGAACTCATACGGAAAATTATTATTTTTATTATTATTATTAATTAATTCATTTTCTAAGCCGCTTAATCCTTATTAGGGTCACGGGGAAGTTGGCACCTATCTCAGCTAACTCTGGGCAAAGGCGGGGTACACCCTGAACAGCTTGCCAGACCATTGCAGGGCCAACACATACAACCATTCATACTCACACTCACACATAGGGATGATTTGCAACAGCCAATTAGCCTACTGTGCATGTTTTTGGACTGTGGGAGGCGGACGTGCTAACCAAAGCACCACTGTGCCAACCTGTTATTACTATTACTATTATTATTATTATTATTATTATTATTATTATTATTTTTATCATCCCGCCATGCCATTTAATCAGACTTTTATTTTTTCCCTATTAATTGCAGTATCATTTACCCATTTTCTTTTACAACCTTTCGTGTTCTTATTTCTCTGTTGTTTAGTTAAAGCTGAAATAAATAAGATTGCAGTTTTCTTCAATGTGAATTGTTATTAATGTAATTACCTTGCTGGAGGAAGTATATCCTGATATATATTTAGCCTTGGTGTATCCAATGTGGATACCCATGTTTGAGCTGATAATTAAGCTGTGATCTTCTCTTTCTGTTTCAAATAAACCTAAAAAAAACTTTCCTTGCAGAAAATGAACAACACAGTCTTGAACAGGAATTCAGTGAGTGGAGACAAGCTCAGCAGTGCCCCTGGTGGACCCATCACTGAAATCTCCTCTCAGAACTACAAATCCCCAAATTCTCAAACCTCCTTGAGCAATCCCGGCCTGCGTATGGATATTTCTACTTTTAAAGCTCAAAGCCAAGCAAGTTTGAGTCCTGAAGAGGTCACCAGTAATAGTTCTGCTGTGCTTCCTGAGGGAGTGGACCCCAGCAAGCGTGAGGTGGGTGTTGAGAAATGAGGATGTTCTTAATAGTGAGCTAATAATCCAGCTTTGATGGTAATCCTGGGTTTACACTGGGGCCAAGATGTCCATGATCACCACAATTTGGGAGAATAGTAATGATCTTGAAGGAATTTGGTGGAATCGTGATGATCTTGAGGGAACTTGGACAAAATGTTTGACTGTCAAAAATGTTCCCATGATTATTATGATTTGACACCAATCGTGGTAGAACGTCAGAATTGTAGTAGAGCTTGACAGACCTTAACAGAGCGTAACAAGCCTTGATGCACCATCGTAGGGGTCTTAATGAACTTGAAAACAATTCTTTTATATACCCCAATCGTGCTCCAAGCATACTCATCGTGGAGCTCCACGCTTTTTGGAATCGTGGAGATCGTGGACAGTGTGCCCCAGTGTAAACCCAGGGCAAAATCAGGGCCTCAGACTTTCTAATGTTGGGTTAATGTGGAATAAGAAACCTAGACAAGGTCAGTTTCATGAGGAAAGAGAGTAGTATAGATAATGTACTTAAAAAGTAGATTGAAATTTAAGTTCATGTAAAATCAATTTTATGCAAAAACAAACAAACAAAAATGTAATAATTCTAAAACTGTGGATAAAAATTGGTTTAGACAGGTGTAATGTTGCCCTAGGTTAAATATGTTAATTTACCTATTAATGAACTGAGTCTGTAGACTAGAAGAACATATACACAATAAATCACTCAATGAAAATCCAAGATGCTTGAGCTAAAAGCTGTAAACATTTAAAGTCAAAGGTTCTAGCACATTTACTCCCAAGTTTAATGGTCATTAGATACAGTAAGTCTTTATCCCATGCTCCAGATCATGGTTTCTCATCTCTGTTCTTTGTCGTCCCACCCTTTATCCCCATCCTCTCTGTGCTTCTCCACCACTTACGTATTTCTCAGGAGTATCTGAATGATGCAGATTTTGAGGATCTCCTCGGTTGCACCAGAAGTAATTTCAAACGCTTACCTAAGTGGCGCCAGACTGACCTGAAAAAGAAAGCTGGTCTTTTATAATAAAAGTAGTAATAATAAATAAAATAAAATAATAAAGAAACCTTTTTTCCTAATTGGCATAACTGGCTATAAAAATACAAAATATATTTGAAAGAGGCCCAAAAATGCCAAATACCTGAAGATACTGTACTACTGCAACGTCTAATCAATATCATAGAAACAAATATGCATTCTTTTTTATTTACTTGCAGAAGTTCTATATATTTGCTTTTTAACAGCTATGACATATTTATGGCTGAGAATAAATGTTGGCTCTGTGTAAATTCTACCATTTTGTTGTGTTTTTGCTGTGTCAAAATTACTGTAAACAGTATTTAAGTCAATTTGTACAAGGTACCTTCTCTAAACAGGATGAAAAATGTCCATGAAAAAAATTATCCATGTGCTTGTCTTGTCACACATGAAGCGATGGGCGACACGCGAATTGCCTGGCAAGAGAAGCGAATCGCTTCACTGCTTAGCTCTTGTTGCCTAGGCAACTCACTTCCATGTGTCCCACTTAAAAATCTTTCCAAGTGAAACTCTGAGCAGCATCGAGCTAGTTCCCTAAAGTAAGTCCGTGACAGATTTTATTATCATTATTTTGGCTTTTTTTTTATTATCATCATATATAGCTTATTATTGTTATTAGTAGTATTATTATTATCATATTCATTGAGCATCAGGTATAGAACAGAGACTCTTTTGCATAATGAACAGGAAAGAGTTAAATATGTATAAATATATCATATACATATCTGGTAATTATCCTTATAAAATATCTGTGTGTATTCATTATATGTATTTATTTAGACACTGCAAATTTCACTCATGATCGCTGACATTGCATTGCCTTGATGCCTCCTGTGTGAATACGGCTTTATGATGTTTTTAAGTACATAGACATGACCAAATTAGTGAAGCAAATTCTCTAATTTGAAGGTTTTATGAGATGGCTGGGGTTTGACCTTTCAAGGTCACTTAGGGTCAGAGATAACTGTCTCATTTAACAGTTCATATTTTTTTTTATTAGAGTTCCATAGTTACAGCATGTCTACCAGCACTAATTTTAAAATAATAGGCATTCTAGCTCCAAAAATTTGTGACGTTGCTCTGGTGATTACCTTTGACCTTGACATTCCAAAATCAACTCTTCTCTGGGACTCATGTAGGGCAGTGTCCCCACCAAGGTTGGCTCAGGTGTGGTCAGGATTTCTTTCACAATTAAACTGACAAACAAACTAAAGATAAGGACACTTTTAGTGATGATGACTTGATAACCTTGTGATCTTGTAGATGAATGAACAAAAACCACAGAATGCCTAAAAGCCTTTTAAGCTTTTATTTAGATGTGTTGTCAAAGAGTCACTTATAGCAGTGAAGGATAGTTTATTAGTGTCAGTCAAGCTGAAGTATTTGGTTATACTTGGTCCAGTGAATATAAACAATGACAGGTTTAACATTTACAGAATTGAGTTGCACAGAGTATCACCTCATCTAGCAAGAAAAAGCATATTTAGAAGAGTTCATTAGTGATACAAGCATTAGAGTTCAACAGTGCATATTGACAAAAGCATCCCAACAGCCTGATGTGATTGCAAAATTCTCGGACGTAAACCTTGAACTTGTCAGCAGAGACAGAAAATACAGAGCTTTCACATAATAATCATCGCTTAGTAACAGGATGTGATTCCTGTTAACTTGAATAAATCATAAATAAATTAATTTGTCACTTTAAGACCCCATAACAAACAGACAGTATTCAGAGTTGAGTTAAAGAAGCAAATGTTTCTTAGACCATGGATGATTATTTAAGAAAAATAAAAATCAAGATACCTTGTGACTAATTCTTTCTTATAATTCCAGCAGTCTCATAATTAAATTTCTATTTTACTTAATTTTATTTTAAAATGAATTAATAGTTTAGTAATCTATATGGCACTATGTGCCCCTGTGTGCTGTTATAGATATTTATAGACAGTATTGTGATGTGTGTTCACTGTAGTGTGTGTTCACATTTAATCTAAAGCCACATAAACACTACCACACAACTGGATAACTAGATACACTCCCCTGAAGCTTTCCATAAGAAATCTTTAGATAAAAAAATAATAGTAAGGATTACAAATGATCATTTTGCAAACAGTTAAAAGCTAAAATATTTTTAAATGAAAGTGTATACATTAGCCATTCCCTTGGATGATCATTGATGTCGCTCAGATGTGAGTATCTTCATTAATCCAGTGTCTCTGTGTTTCATTACACGCATATACGTCTTTCTTGTTCTGTACTAGAAGGTCCACTACTGCTAGTGATACTGCAAAAAAGACTGGTCTCAGCACTGATTCCTGATCTTTAGGGGTCCAAAATCATAATGTGGACAAACAGTTTGGCTGAAGGGATCACGTCACCACCTTTTGTGAGCAGGGGAATGTGACGGTATCCTGCAGAAAAGACATGGATTATGAATTAAGATTCTACATTACACTCACACTCATACATGTGCCAGAATACTTAATTCAAAAATATAATATTTTGAGCTTCATTCATAATTTGTGAGCAAAAAACAAAACAGGACTATTTACACCCCAAAGTAAGAGAATTTTAAGGATGGCCACTTTAAGAGAAATGAAAGAAATGACTTCCAATTCTCTGGTTACACTGAAAATATGTATATTTTCATCATCAGGTGGTTTTTATTTACATCTGCAAAGTTGTAATCTACAATGCATTTAGTATGCTACATTTCCAGAGCAACTGTTGCGTTGATGTCACACTTGCCCACTTTTCAAAATACCAGACACTGAATGAAATGCATTCCATTACTGGTCACTTTTCACTAACAGGTGATTAACTGGATTTGACCTTGCAAAATGAAGCAAGCACCAATTAAATGGTCAAATCCAGTACATCATGGGTGAGGGGGAAAAAATTCAAAAACAAAACGTCTACGAGCTTACCATTCTGCATACTGGTAACAGGTATCGTATACTGCCCAATGAAGTCATTTTGTGACGCAGTGTCATAATCCATCACCAAGAAGCGCACTAGTGCCAGGTCCGGCACCTGAATGCTGAACTTAAAGGATTTATTCCACATTGGATTGAAGCCTGCAAACATAAAAAACAGAAGGTTCAACAACATTCAAATGCAACATGTGAATGCAATACTATATGAAGAATCTGGTAATGACACCGTTGTTGGTGATGTAGGCTGTCTCTCCACTGGCTTGGTCTGCTGGCACTCCGTAGATATCCACCTTGACAAAGGGGTCCACTATGGAATTGGATTTATTCTTGTTCAGTTTGGGAAGTTGCTGTCCTGAAATGACCTGAAAGGAAACATTCACAGTTTATGGACCTTGAAGTAAAATGTTGAAACCCAAATTTAAACAATTTAAACTCGTTCAGTGTCTGGAGCTTGTTATTTTAGTTTGGCACTTTTTAATAAACTATGAGCGGGCCTTTTTTTAAAGCTAAAATTAAATAATCCAAAAAAATAAATTGGGATTTGGGATACTGAACAGGTTAAGGTTTGCTCAGAGATTAAATGTGGAATAAAGAACAAATTTGGCAAATTGCAGAAGATATTTGCTAAGCAGGTATGAATGAGTATGAATGGTTGTATGTGTTGGCCCTTCAAATAATCGGCAAGCTGTCCAGGGTGTACCCTGCCTTCACCCAGTGTCGGCTGTGATAGGCTTTAGACTTCCTGCAAATCTAATAGGATTAAGCAGGTCAACAGATGAATGAATGAATACATAATTGTACCCCTGATAAATCCCTATACCAGAACCACACTAAACTGAGTTCACCTCTGCAGAAAGGCCTATTTAATGTTCACATTGATGTGGAGAAGCTCTATCTGTGTGGACACTTGTGCAAGACCCTGTATTGAGATTATACTGACAAACACCACCACATACTGGATAAAATAGGTAATACAACTTAAAACATAAAACAAACTGGAAAAATTAAGAATTAAATATATCCAATATCTAAAAAACGAATAAAGACCATGATATGAAGGATCTTCTTTCTCAACCAGGGTCCTGGTGTAAGCCTGTTGGGGTCAAAGTTAAACTCCAGGCTCCTCATGTATTCAGGCTTTAGGATGTAGCCGCATTTCCCATTAGGCAAGAATAGTCCTTGGTTCAAATCCATCCACTTGCCGGGAGTTTGGAAGTTGAGAGCCACTGTTCAAACAGACATAGTGTTATAAAAATAAATAATATTGTATAAAAGCTGTGCTCTTCTCATTTAGCACAATGGTAGCATGATAGTTTGCTCTCCCTGTGCTAAAGACATGAATATTAGGCTAATTGTATGTTCCAAATTGCACCTAGGTGTCAGTGTGAATGGGTGTTTGTCCAAGAGAACAGGTTCTGCAGGGGCTTGAAGCACTCTCATGTAAAATCATGCATTGCAAAGGAAACAACAAAAAAGGCCCAATCCACCATTGGTGTAGAATAAAAAATGGATCACAATACAGATTGTCCATAATGATAAGTTATCCAGTGTCTCCCTTACACCAAGTACAGGAAGTCTGGTCCAGCTACGTTGCTATTGCTGCTACCAAACATGCACTAGTTCAGGGATCGCTTGACTTCTGTAAGCAAGACTCACAATCTGCCCTTTTAAATTGTTTATTTCATTTACAAACCTAAAAAACAGAGAAATGTCTGGTTGTACATACTAACTGAGTTTCCAATTTGCAACACATCCCATGATGACGGTCACAACATCGATGGAAAGTAATAGAGGGAAACCGAGGTCATCCATGTATTTATGTATAAATATGTTTTGGTTTCCATCTAGTAAATGTTGATTTTAAATCTTTAGAATTAACAATTTTGCTCGCACTACCACTGCTTCTGCACTTGCACATAAAGTTATCTGGTACTTAAAACACCACTCCAGCATTAATTAGTAATACAGTATTCCTATAGTAATTCCTGCTAGACTGATAAGTCAGTGGCCAGATTATTGCTCTGTCTTTAGTGTGATGGTTGCCCACAAGTGTAACATTTTGAGTATTCCTTTATTAATAATCAGGAACAAAGAATGCATAAGGGTAAAGGCTTGGGGTCACTGAAAATCTATAATGTCCATTTGTGGTTATATGCCTTAAAAGTCTGAGATCCCTTGCTTTGTCAATTTACAAAAATCAACCAAAGGACATCACAGAGCTAAAACACTCGTAACTCCATCTTGAAAACATCTTTCTTCCTCGACACACCATTTCGTGTTAGGCTCCTATTTCAGTCTGCTGCTCAGTTAAAATGTATGCACAATGCTAAACCTGGCTCTTTACTAACGAAAAGATCTACTTGCAAACTAATGCATTAACATATCACCGATTTGGCAGCCTGCATTCCACATCACCACAGGATTGTAGTTGGATGAGTCTGTCCGGGTGCCTGCGGGGTAAATTCTGCTCAGTTTCTCCATGTTGTGGTGGATGTATTCAGATGCTGAAGTAAAAAAACAAAACAAAACAAGCATCAGCTTAGGGATTAGCGTAGATACACACAGGATGATGGGTCTATGTGATGATTCATAAGCACACTAGAAGTGTTTTTGTTGAAACATCTGTACATATTTTTATATCCGTTTTTATCCTTTTTATTAGTACATTTTTTTACTCCTCCTCGAATCGCCACCTTCTCGTGGTGGAGGGGTTTACGTGTCCTAATGATCCTGGGAGCTATGCTGTCGGGGGCATTATGCCCCTAGTAGGGTCACCCAAGGCAAACAGGTCCTAGGTCCAGACTAAGTGCGGTTCAGAAGACCTCTATGAGCACAGTTATTCCAAGGACACAGTTTCCCTTGCCCGGACGCAGGTTACCGGGTCCCCCCTGGAGCCAGGCCTCGGGGGGGGCTCGAAGGCGAGCGCCTGGTGGTCGGGCTTCTGCCCATGGAGCTTGGCCGGGCCCAGCCCGAAGGGGAGATATGGGTCCGCCCTCCCATGGACCCACCACCTGTGGGAGGGGCAATAGAGGTTGGGTACAATGCAAGCTGGGTAGCAGCCAAAAGCCTGGGTTCTGCCAGACTGATCCTCGACTACTGACTCTGGCTCTTGGGACATGGAATGTCACCTCTCTGGCGGGGAAGGAGCCTGAGCTGGTGCG
>JAOUQZ010000025.1:4077223-4088536 GCA_028564935.1 Neosilurus hyrtlii | reverse complement strand
GTGTGTGTGTGTGTGTGTGTGTGTGTGTGTGTGTGTGTGTGTGTGTGTGTGTGTGTGTGTGTGTGTGTGTTATAGGGCCCAGACTTGTCTGTAAATGTGCCCAGTGTGAATCTGGGGCTGATGCAGCTTGGTCAGGAAGTCTGCTCTACTCTCCAGATTAGCAACAGCAGCCCTCTAGAAGCCGAGTGGAGTCTGGAAGAGCTGCCCGTTGACCCTGAACTCAACCAGGGACAGGTATACAAAACACTCTCACCACTCTCAGGGAAGTGCATAATGTTTCTTATTTGAGGTAGGGCCTCATCAATGTATGCACTGTATATATCCACAGTAATAATGATTTGTTTTTATATCTCAAATGTAAAGAGAGTTTTGTTTATGGAGCATTTTTTGGAAGGAGACTCCAATATAAAAATTCAGGTTTTGTAATATCTGGACAGGTCTTTGTGGTTTATCAGTAACACAACAAGGTTTTAAGTAACTTTACTCATATCGCAGCTGAACGTGAAAAATCCAAACAAACCAAGGAGGCTGCACCTTTCTTACGATTGGGTGTGGTTTCAGTACCTTCAGCAGGTACGCCTCCAGGTGTCTAAGAACAGACAGGACTGCTTCTTTTTTCAAGATTCGGAAACCTTATTTTATATTGGTGATTTTTTTCAATCATACAAATTTTGCTGAGTGATTAATACCATAGTTTTCTATGAAGTAACAAACAAAAAGAAATATTCACACAGTATGACAGTAGGGTTTTATGGAAAAGGTGCATATCAGACTTAAAGACTTGGTTGATATTAGGGGTTACTCTTTTTTTAAGCGTTCAATCTTTTTAACACCAACACCTGTATCAGTAACATTATAATTAAAATTATATAAAAACTCAAACCCTATTTCAATGAGCATAAGTGGAAGTGTGGTAGTGTTAGACTTATTATATGGTTTTATTTGTTTAATCCCTGTAAGTGTTTTTGCTTGTGTTGTGTGTTCCAGGTGAGAGCAGAGCCCAGTCATGGTGTTCTACCTCCTGCATCTTCCTGCAGTGTGAATGTGATTTTCAGAGCCATGTGCTGTCAGAGCTTTGAATCTGTCCTGCAGCTTGCTGTGCTGGATGGCACTGGATGGTGAGAACAACAACAACAAAAACAAAAAAGTCCCGGAGAAAGTATACAGTACCTATGCATCCAATATGTCTTTTGAGTAATAAGAGTGTTTATACGGGTGTATTGTTTCACAGTTACCTGCCTATTCGAGCAGAGGTCCATCGTCCTCAGGTGTGTTTGCAGAACTCTCAGATGCTGCTGTCTGATCTGTATGTAGGAGTTGCACATAGCAGCAAAGTAACGCTGTTTAACCAAACTTTCCTGCCTGCACACTTCATGTGGAGTAAGGTACGACAGGAGTGACTCACTGAATTTAATATATCAAGATCTTAGAGATTACTGTGCACTTTAGGAAGTGCTACATCTATAGATCACTGATTTCCTGCTTTTCTCCTTTTTCCTGTCTATGTTTTTCCCTCCGGCTGACTTACAGCTCCAGGGCCCTCAGGCTCATCTCTGCTCTGCCATCTTTACTCCGTCCTCTGGTACTCTGGGGCCCAATGTATACATGGAGATCAGTGTGTCCTTCACGGCACACACTGATGTAAGTCTCGACAGCATGCTTAGCACACAGAACACAACACTACTAACCAAAAGCAGTTCTTTAAAATGTGTCTGGTGTATGTGTGTATGCGCAGAAGGAGTTGACTGAAGTAGCAGCTGTGTGTGAAGTGGAAGGAATGGAGAAACATCTTTTGCTCGGCTTCAGTGCCAAAGCCAAGGGTCTGAGCGTGTCCTATGTTCTCCCTCAGACAGACCGGTACAGTCTTGAGCTCACACCTTAATTTTAGACGTATAAGGCCACATTTTGGGACGCGAACCCTTTGGGAATAAAAAAATAACTGTCAGGATCTACTAAAGTGAAAAGTTAGTAATGGTAAGGCAGGAACACAGTTATTTTTGCAGCTGGCTTCAGTGGATATGTATTTGTAGGGGTTTACCATCAGAACATCACAGAGCCAACACACACATCCACACACATACACTAACACCTAGTGGCAATTTGGAACAGCCATCTTTGGACTGTTGGAGGAAACTGGAGTACAGGTGCCTGTAGGAAACCCATGCAAGCATGGGGAGAACATACAAACTCTACAGAGAGACGCCAAAGCCCGGGATTTGAATCCTGGACCTTCTTGCTGTGAGGTGGTAACCACTACGCCAGGGGAATATGTAAATAAATCATGTACAAAGGTTTGCGGTAGTCAGTTTACTGCTAATTGTTATTATAGGAAAAAAAGAGCATGTCTTCACCCATTCTGGCTTGACATGGCTGAGACAGTTAATGTTGGGAAGAGGCAGAACTGTGACCATAGGGCATGTGTTAAAAGGAGGAGAATTTTGCATGGTTGTGTTAATTTATATATATGGTATCGCAGAGGAAGACATTATCAGAAAATATTCACTCTTTAGCCTAACAAATATTTTATTGCAGCCTAATGTTAATTTGTGCTGCTTAGTAAATCCAGCCCATGGTATTAGGTATGTATGCTTAAAATGTGTTCCCTCTTGTCTATCTTTAGTGCTGCATCAGATGTTCTTGAAGCACAGCCAGTTGTGCTGGACTTCACTGAAGATGAGCCGGTCCTTATTGGCAAATCAGTGAGCAGACAACTGCTGATAACCAATCACACTGCAATTTCAGCCTCTTTTATCATAGAGGCAGAGGTTTTCAGTGCACACCGGACCACAGAGTCAGTTGTAAAGTCTAAACATGGGTATGGTTACATGTCTGTGTATGTAAATGTATATTCATGGATGCATACAGTATGTGCATAGGACCCTTCAATATTAGTGTTAACCACGTGGCAGGCCAGTGTTAACGAGTAGGGGTTTGGTTGGGTCCTGTGAATGATGAGTCTTAAACAGTATATATTTGGAAAAGAGTGTAGTTCCAAGGATTTCCACTCAAGGGACTGGGGACCCACCACCCACCACTGACCACCCAAAACCTCATGTCATTGACTCTGTCAGCATGGGTATTGCAAGCTTCAAGATTATTTTAACCAGTAGGTAGGTTAACCATTTTGATTCTTGTATAAAGAGATTTTGAACCACTTTATCTTTATTTTGTATGTATATTAAATAAAATTATATAATGGGGGAAAAAACCCTTTGATTTTAAACTAAATTTGGTTTGTGTGATAAATTGTACAATTTGCCCCTTAGACAGCTCTTTTTGTGAAATGGTGAACTGACACATCTTTATTTTACTTTAGTTTCACTCTGGTTGTCATGTGATTGCATCGTTTTCTCTTTTAGAGGTCATTATGTAAAACCAGCTCTCCGGATTATGTATTCAAAGAAAATAGAGGAGAAAGATCATGAAGGTGAGTGCTTGTTGCTTGGCAGATATCCAGCCTTTGCATTATTTATGTATAATTATAAGACGTCATAGTCACTCTTTTGTATTGTGTGGTACAGAATTTGTGCGTGGGCTTCTAGCTCATGGGAAAGGTGTAGCGTTCTTGGTTGAGCCGGAGAAAGGGACGCTAGGACCTTTTGAAACTATCACCATTAACATCACTGCTCACAGCAACATGTGGGGCGATTATGAAGACCACCTCATCTGTAAAGTACATGTAAATTTATTCTATACTGGTTACACATTTAAGGTATTTTTGTCAATCTGTAATTTATAAGAAATCTGTAAAGTCTACTGTTGCTTTCAGTGGACATTAAAGGTGGAGAAATCCATTCAAATTCAATATCATTTTTGTCAAATTCATTAAATATCTCCTTAGGGTCCTCTAGTTGTCCATTCTGCGATACTGCTAAAAAAAGAGCCAATGTTTATCCATGGTTCTGTAGCTGAGAAACAAATAAAGTGATTCAGTGTAAGCAACATAACACTCTTCAGCCAATCAGTAAAAGGCTGTGTTTGTATTTGTGCTGCCCATGTTGCTGATTGGATGGGGATTGTCCATGAATTCGGGGGAAAGCTGTGTATTTTTAGCTATTAGTTATTTATGTTTTTTGGCTATTAGGTTCAAATATCGACAGTCTTTCTCCAGAATTGATGAATGTCCATTTAAATAGTTAAAAGTAAATAATCATGTCTCTGTTTATCCAGGTTAGTGATCTGGAACTGACACTTATTCCTATGAGAATATCTGTCAAAGGTTGCCCTGTTTACTTCCAGATGATTGGACCACAATCCGAGAATCAGAACCAAGGGCCAGTGATACGGTACAGAAAAACATTTTCATCTGAACAAGACAGACTAAATTGATGAAATAGATTTTTAAAATACGAAATGCTAAAGTAGTAAAGGAATGATGCACTTTGGGATGTGCTGTTATTGAAAAGTATTCAACTCTGGACGGTAAAAGTAACTTCATGTCAGGCCACATTATGCCATCCTGTCATTGATTATTTTTCCATAGTAGCATGCGCCTGCATGTTTTATTTCTTACTTTATTACACAGGTCTGTTGAAGACTCGATGATGTTCGGTAAATTATTGCATTCTAGTGTGTGTTATTTCTGAAGGGCAGAACGCTACTATGAATTACAGGCCATTGAAGTTCTGACCATAGATTGTTGAGGACGATGTCCAATTATATCAATCCACAGAAAGAAGTGCGGTAGATGTTGTCACTTTAATAATCAAATTAACAACATCAGTGCATTCGCGACACTGTGTGGCACAAACTATTACACAAAAAAAAATTCTGATTTTAATTCAGATTTTAATGTTTTAAATCTTGAGAAGGCTAAAGATATTATTATTTTATGAGTGTAGTTTCAACGGTATAATTTAATAAAACCTTTTAAAAAATCTAAACTTTAAAAATTTTTTTAGTAAGTAGTTATTGTAAAATGAACCCCTTCAGTGTGATTCAAGACCTCTCCACTTCACATCAGTTCCTGCATCACAATATTATTTCACAGTAATATTTGACTCACTGTCCATGTCACTGTCACTAATTTTCAGATTTGGAACTCATGTTTCTGGAGGAGACACAGTGTCACGCTCTCTCCGTTTGAATAACAGCAGCGCATATGGTAAGAACAAATATGGCATTCTTTAAATTATAATGCATGTTCTGATTTGGGCCGCACGGTAGCATAGTAGTTAGCATCTCCACCTCACAGCAAGAAGGTCCTGGGCTCAAGTCCTGGGCTCAGTGATGTTGTTTCTGTGTGGAGTTTGCATGTTCTCCCTGTGCTTGCATGAATTTTTTCCAGGTAGTCCAGTTTCCTCCCATAGTCCAAAGGTGTGCACATTAGGTTAATTGGATATTTCAAATTGTCCCTTGGTGTGTGAGTGTGTGTGTGTGTGTGTGTGCTCACCCTGCAATGGCCTGCAAGCTGTTTAGAGCTTTCGCCCAGGGTTGGTTGAGATAGGCAGCAGCCTTTCCGCAACCCTAGTAGGATTAAGCAGTTTGGCACATGGATGGATGGATATTCAGATTGTTTTGTGTCCTTGTATAACACTCTGACCATCTGCTATGTCTGTGTTAGATATCCGTTTGGACTGGCTGACCTACAACAAGCAGGCCAAAGACAGGAAGTTAATAGATTTGCTTGTGGCATACGGCAAACCTTTTCCTCTTAAGGACGTTGACGGTAACGAGGTTGTCGGCAGTCTGAACTCCCACATGGATTTTTTGCCATCATCGGATCAAAGCCAGGCTCCCAGCACGGAAGGAAGCAGCTCCTCTCTCAGAAGCAAATCAGAGACTTCAGTAAGCAAATGCTTTGATAAACATGTTGAATGGCGTTTGGGAGTGTTGTGTGATTTGGTGTGTGCCTTCTAGGATTTTGATGAAGAACGGTTTGAGGAAAAGGGACAAGGAGCGCCAGTGTCTCTGGCTTCAAGAAGGAAACTGTTTTCTGTATTTATCCAGCCTCATGAGGGATATCCTAAAGATTACCCATACTGCATCACGCCACAGCAGATGGTATGTGTTTTAGCGAGTATTGCAGCATCATTTATAGTGTTATTGTTTCAGCAGTAGTGGCAGTTTGCACTGCATGATTCTCAGAGTGTGATGTGGGGACTTTAGACATCTGTGAGATACTATTATTGTTAAATGTATCCCAGCTTGGATAAAATGCTAAAATATTTCAGGTTTTTTTTTTTTTTTGTAATCAAAAATTCAGGAATGAAAAGTGTAATACTTCTAATTTTTTGCAGTCACCATATTTAAAATTATATCAGGTCTTGTTTTAGACTTGTCAGCTGACTCTGTTGTTATTATATTAACCAAGACAATGTTGCATATTCTTTCAGGTGGTCCCTGCAGGGGGTAGTAGCACCATCCATGTGTCTTTTACCCCTCCCACACTTGCTGATCTAACACAGAGTCACACGTGTGTGAGTTACGCTCTTGGCTTCATGTCACTGGACTCGAAGGTATGTTTCCTTTCAGCTCCATCACTGAGGAAATGAACAGAGAATAACTGAACTTCTCAGCATTAATGACCTGTTCATGTTGTCCAGGTAGCACCAGATCTTTTAGGTAAAGTGGTCAGAGTTCAGGGTTACGAGCTGGAACCTCTAAGACTGGATATGCTGGCATGTATTAAACCAGCCATGTGAGTCACACACACACACACACACACACACACACACACACACACACACACACACATACACAGAAAGAGAGAGAGAGAGAAATAAAGTATGAGTAAAAAATATAAAAAATACTTCAGGAAGTAACACAGTGAGAAAGTAAGAAATCAGAAAATAAGGGAGGCGACAAAGAAAAAGAATGTAAAAACTAGAAGAGCAAAAGGAAAGCTAAGTGAGCAAGAAAAAAGATTGAGGAAGTAAGAAGGAAGAATAGATAAAGGGAGACATAACTGAGGGAGGGTGATTGTGAAAAAAGTAAATGGGGAAAAACATCTATAATAGAAAGAAAGACGAAAAGTAAACACAAAGTTTCAATAAAAATGTGTGTGCGTGTGTGTGTGTATGTGTGTGTGTTTAGACTGACAGTCCAGATGGAAGAGGATGAAGATGCTCTGGAGTTCAACGTCGCTGCCAGTGATTTACTCGATGGACACACACTCAGACAGGTTCTTCTTTCAAATCTTCTTAATGGTTCCAGTTCTTGTCTGAGTTCCTATCTGAATTTTACTCCAAGTTCCACACTGAGTTTCTCTCCGATGAACGGTTGTTTATTACAGGCATGCGTGACAGTGCGCACACTGCAGCTCATCAATGGCACTGATATTCCTTTGAGTTTCACACTCAGCACACAGTGGCCATTTTCTGTCCTGCAGAACACACACCAGGCCACCTCCATCTCTCCATCACACACACACAACCACACTGAGAAACTACATACACTGCTGCTGCCACCAAAACACAACCTACAGGTCTGTATCCACACACACACAGGCATACGCACACACATGCACGTGTGGTAATTTGACAGTTTTTAGCTAAAATATACAGTAAGAGTAGTTAGATGTCTGTTTTGTTGCCTTTGGCAGGTGAAGGTGGCCTTTCACATATCAGCATCCCTCCTGTCCTATCAGAGTCAGCCGTGTCCAAAAGCACCGCCCACTGTGACACTGCTGACTGGTGAGAATGGAGAAAGGAGGCTGAGAGTTCAGCAGAGTCTCATTATTCAGTACAGCAACAACTCTGTACAGGTATCATACACTTATCTTGGGCTGTAAACTGTTGTTACCAGACCATGCTGTTAATAAAGTCTAACTCTAGTCTTAAAAACACATCTTGCACCTCTTCACCTTTTGACCAATCAGAATCAAGAATTCATTATGTTAGTTGATGTTGTATATTCATCCTCTTCTTTTGATTTTCTTTGTTCGGGTGTTTAGAGCATAGCACTGTGTTCACACTTGGCATTACCCACTCTGCACCTCTCCTCTGACACCATTGACTTTGGCACCTGTTATGTGGGTCAGACCAGAGTTAAAGAAGTGTACCTCTCCAATCGTGGTGGTTCCAGCAGTTTCTGGACCTCACAGCTAGGTACAGATATCACTCAAGGTGTTTTTTTATGTAAAGTTTTCTGTTATGTGGTGTCATAATAAATTTCCTGGTTGCTTTAATCCACACACCTTTTTTTTTTATTTGTGTAGATGCTGAAGAAGAGAGTCATGCGTTCAGAGTTAGTCCAGACCATGGTCTTTTAAAACCAGTGGGGTATCCCATCTCCTCCTCTAGACAAGCACTAGAGATCAGCTTCACACCAAGGTACAGGCAAAAGTGTAAACATGTAAATATGAAGGCAGGTCTGGCTTTGTCATTTCTTTCTCAAGACATCACATGATCTTCATGAATCTGTTTCCCCACAGTGATCAGGAGTCATTCCAAACCACGATCACTGTGCAAGGAATTCTGGGAGAGCCCTGTCTTACTCTACTAATTCAGGGAAGAGGATCTTTCGATGAGAGATATATATCTCAAACACCTGACAGCTGAAAAACAGAAGCACTCAGGCACTTTAATATGTGTGCTACTTTCAGTTTTATATAAAGAACAAACGTTAATCAGAATTATTCTCTATTATCTTTACAAAATGATGACAAAGCAATGAAGCTTCTCTTGCCGTTCACGGCACTCCCACAAAAATCCTTATTACTGGCTTGGGGTTTTTTTTTTTTGTTCTTTTTTTTTTGGAATTCTGAGGAAATTTAAATGATCTAGTGTCTAGTGTCAGTTTTAACTACAGTCATGGTGATCTTATCAAAGAATTCTGTCACAAAATTGTCCTTAAAACTATAATTTACAGATAATATAATGCACTGAGATGGTCATTATTATGAAATAAACCCCACCAGAGTAACTGAGAGCTTGACATGAAGCTCAAAAAGAGAAACCAAAAGTGTTCTTGAGTTCTTCTAGATTTATTTTTGAACACAACTTTTATCAAGTGTAATACATTTAAATCAGTCTGTTCTCTCATATGATAAGGCAAGCTTAAAAAGATATATATATATATATATATATAAAGTACAGAAGTATGGGGATGGTAAACAATATGTACAACATATACAAGCTGTGTTTAATTCTTTGTAGAAATCATGACATGAAACAGACCAGATGACATCCATAAAACACCCAAACTAGGAAACAAGAGCAGAGTCTATATTGGAACCATCATTATCCATCACCTAATTGTGCTACACAACTGTATTCTTACACTCACAGAAGCCAGATACCCACCTAAATAAAGACTAACAGCCATACTTATTAAACACACTTATTACCAAGAAATAATATTTTATAAATGCAAGAGGAATTGAACCAAACTGGCATCGAGCCCTCCGTGAGCAGATAAAAACCAGTGTGAGAGAAAACAACTAACTCTGCCTCTTCCTGTGTATCATCTGCATGGATTGAATGAAATGGATTGAAAGGTTTTATCCTCGAAAGTTTTTTCAAAGATTTTCCCCCACCTCCCTTAATTATAAGCCACTGTCAACACAAATGGTGTGGGTTTGCATCAGGAGATTTCTGGCATGCCATTAATTTCCAGATTGAGGTTTCATTCCAGTTTTTTATAATTTTTTTGCATTTTTTGTGATTTTCTTAATTAACCAAGGAAATGATGTAATTCTGGTTATCAAATGTTACAACATGGATGGACCCCATACTGGAGAATGAGATGTCATTTGTATTAGTAAGAAAGCCATTCTGTATATACAAAAAGATACTGATAATAGTTATTTATTTACTTACTTACCTTCCTGCCTATCTTATCTTTTTAATTTAATTCTATGTAGGGAAGGATGTCATTTGCGACATAAGTCCAGTTTTAATGAATTTTATCGAGTTACTATAATATTGAGTCGGATGAGAGGGCCGCCAGCCTCCCCGCGACCCTAATTAGGATTAAGCGGTTCTGAAAATGAATGGATGAAAATGAATGAATTGATCTGGGTTTATTTTGTGCATAGCCAGGACGGCTTTGTGTCGTAATGACTGGCACGTGTGCCTCACAGCAAGGTCCTGGGTTCTCCCACAGTCGAAAGACAGACCTGTGATGGTCTGGCGAGCGGTTGGTTGGGTGCACCCCGCCATCGCCCAGTGTCGGTCCAGATGTGTTCATGATAGGATTAAACGGTTCGACAGCTGAGACGAGTGGCAGTGCTGCATATAAGTCAGTTTTAATGCATGACGGTGATTATAAAGTGATGCTTAAACTAAACTAAACTAAATAATAACTCCTTATCTCTGTTCTTGATATGATTATAATGTGATCGCTCTCCTTTTTAATTAAGAACTAAATTACAGCCATCTGCCATACAGATCCATCCTAGTTGTTCAGTGTTGAAATGGCCCCTACAGCTACACTTTGTAAACATTTAGAGATCTAAACATTTAGAGAGTCCTGACAAGGAGAATAAACAATGCTTTAGATATCCTGAAGGGGTTTATTACTCCGGTAAGAATGTGATGTTCCATGGAAATACAGTTTTGACTGTGAGGAAGGTTGCTATGGATATCAGGGTCGTTTGACTGAATAGGGTTAAAGCGCATTGCCATGGCAACCTTCTATGAATACGTAATAAAAGACTGACGTCCGACTTCTATCAGTGTGAAAAACACACGGCAAGCGGCCCTGGAGTGAAAGAGTGTAATTCACAGGTCAGGGAAACATTAATGATAATGAAATACAATGCAGGAGGAATCTAAAGGAGAATATGAGAATCTCACAGAGCTCGCGGTGAACCGACACAAACCGTCCTCAGAGAAAACTCAGGTGAGGTTAAAGGTTAATTCGCTCGCGCACGCGCACAGATGACGACGCTGAGTATAGCTGAAGGAGTCTTGCGGGTGACGGTTTGGCTTTCCGCAAACTATAAAACAGTACAGTAAACACGTGAATGTATTTACATAGTGAGTTTAGAAAATATAATAAAGACAGAATGAAATGGTTGGTAATGTATTTCTTCCGCCTCGAAATCCATCCTGAGTTTCTCTCTCAGTCATTTTCCAAACCGCTTAATCCTGTAATATCTCAGCCAACACTGGAGGAAGGTAGGACACAACCTGAACAGCTCTCCAGACCGTCCCAGGACATCACACACACACACACACATACATACACACACAATTACACACATATATCACACACACAAATATATCACACACAAACACACACACATATATCACACACACACAAATATATCACACACACACACACATCACACCAAATATATCACACACAAAAACACACACACAAATATATCACACATACACAAATATATCACACACAAAAACACACACA
>JAOUQZ010000025.1:4049156-4070248 GCA_028564935.1 Neosilurus hyrtlii | reverse complement strand
ATCATTAACGTGATCAGTGTCTTCACATAGATGAGTATCATTAATCATTATTGATAATGTATAACTAAAGGAAAACTAAGCAAATGTGTAATTTCAGGAGAACCTATCAAACTGGTAGCCCTTCATACGACTCACTACCCATGAAGTAGCTCTCAGTTTCAAAAAGGTGAAAATATATTACCAAGGCTATTGTAGGCAATGAGAACAAACAAAATCATTGTGTATTGAGGTAAAAGTATGGCCTTTAAACAAAAACACTGAAAATATAAACTTTTTTAGAAGAATTGAAAGGTGTCACAAATTTTTTTTTTTGACTTTTGCAAAGCATGAATGAACTTCAAACCATATGGAATGGTTTAGCGAGTGAAGAAAAAAAAAATATGTGACCACTATGCCTGAATGATGTAAATCAAAGTGAAGAGTGGTCACAAATATTGACTTTTTTCTCAAAAAAGAGTTATTATTTTTGTATCATCACTGCACACTACTGTATACTATACAATTTGCTGTTCCTTGTTTGTTGTTTTTTTGGTTTTTAATGCCGATTGCAGACTTTTCTAGCGCATTACCGCCATTCTTTGGACTGGAGTACTCTGCATTGGTTTATATACATTAGTATATAAGGACATCGTAACAGAAGACCACAACATAAGGCCTCCAGAACAACATTGCAAAGTGGTCCCATTACACAATAATTAACCAAAGGCAGTTCTTAGAAATGTGTCTTGTGTGTATACGTATGTACAGGAGCTGACTGAAGTAGCAGCTGTGTGTGAGGTTGCAGGAATGGAGAAACCTCTTATGCTCAGCTTCTGCATCAAACCTAAGGGTCTGAGTGTGTCATACACTCTGCTTCAGACAGACAGACGGTACAGTCTCAGACACACACCTTAATTTATCATTTATATTAAAGTATTTATATATTAAAGGCTCCCGAGTGGCACATCAACAAGGTGCGTGACTAACAACGCGGAGATCGCAAGTTCGAATCCGGGTTGATGCCACAGCCATCCATGACCGGGAGTCCATGGGAGCTAATTGGCTGAGCTCTCACGAAAGGGAAGGATGGCATACACTCACTTCCCTATCACTCACAGCGATCACCAGCCAATCATGGGCGTCTGTGAACTCATTCGTACGAGGGGGCGGATAGCGCTTTCCCTCCGAGTGTGTTAGGCCGCCCCCAAATACCCATGCGCAGCAGTTTGAAAAGAGCCGTGCAGTAGCATCCAATGTCACGGAGGGGGCGTGTGCTTGCTCGCACCCCTCCCTGGTCGGTGGTGGTTGTGTGATAGGGAAGGCAAAAAGTTGATGGATGGGAATTGGATATGACTAAATTAGGGAGAAAAATGGGGAAAAATAAAAAAAAGGTATTTATATATTAAAATCTAAATATATACAGTATATTTTTAGCAGTTTGTTCACTCATCTATCTTTAGTGCTACATCAGATGTTCCTGAAGCACAGCCAGTTGTGCTGGACTTCACTGAAGATGAGCCGGTCCTTATTGGCAAATCAGTGAGCAGACAGCTGCTGATAACCAATCACACTGCAATTTCAGCCTCTTTCATCATAGAGGCAGAGGTTTTCAGTGCACACCGGACCACAGAGTCAGTTGACAAGTCTAAAGATGGGTATGGTTACATGTCTGGATTGTGTAATAAATTGTTTATTGCATTTTTCTTCCATTTGTTCATTTCTTGTTTCTGAAATCAAAATGAACCACTTCTGTTATATATTATACAATCTCTGGTTGTAACATGCTTTAATTTGATTTTTTAAGATGTCATTTTATGAAAGTCCTCCAGACTATGAATCCAAATACAATAGAGGAGAAAGATCATGAAGGTGAGTGCTTGTTGCTCGCCAGATATCCAGCCTTTGCATTATTTATGTATAATTATAAGACGTCATAGTCACTCTTTTGTATTCTGTGGTACAGAATTTGTGCGTGGGCTTCTAGCTCATGGGAAAGGTGTAGCGTTCTTGGTTGAGCCGGAGAAAGGGACACTAGGACCTTTTGAAACTATCACCATTAACATCACTGCTCACAGCAACATGTGGGGTGATTATGAAGACCACCTCATCTGTAAAGTACATGCAAACTTATTTTATTCTCATAACAAAATAAATATCTGCAATTGCTCAGGAGTTCAAAATAGATAATCATGTCTCCGTTTATCAGGTTGGTGATCTGGAGCCGGCTCTTATTCCAGTGAGAATATCTGTCAAAGGTTGCCCTGTGTACTTCCAGATGATTGGACCACAACCTGAGAATCAGAACCAAGGGCCAGTTATACGGTACAGAGAAACATTTTCATCTGAATGTTTACTTTCGATATTCATACCACAGTGCTGATGACTTGACCACAGTGCTGAATTCCTATGTACACAGAATTGTATTAATTCATTCAGTCATTTTCTAAGCTGCTTAATCCTAGGGTCACAGGGAGGCTGGTGCCCATCTCAGCCGACTCTCCGCAAAGGCGGAGTACACCCTGAACAGCTCACCTGGCTATCTCAGGGCCAAAACCCATACAAAAACTGTGCATGTTTTTGGGCTGTGGGAGGAAACTGGAGTTCCTGGAGGAAGCCCACACAAGCATGGGGGAGAACATGCAAACTCCACACACAAATGCCTTTAGCCCGGGAATTGAACCCTGGCCTATGATATTAGGTGGACATGCCTACACTGCGCCACCCACACACAATAAATAGATTGAAAAGAAACGAAATGCTGAAGTATAAAAGGAATAAAGTATTTTATGGTGTGCTATTATTGGAACGTTATCAACTTCAGACATATACAAACTTTATGAATTCATTTCTAATAGGAGTTTTAACTCCACAGATTTGCAACATGTATTTCTGGAGGAGACACAGTGTCACGGTCTCTCCGTTTGAATAACAGCAGCACATATGGTGAGAACAAATATGATGTTCCTAAGTTTATTATGCATATTCAGATTGTTTTGTGTCCTTGTATAACACTCTGACCATCTGCTATGTCTGTGTTAGATATCCGTTTGGACTGGCTGACCTACAACAAGGAGGCTAAAGACAGGAAGTTAATAGATTTGCTTGTGGCATACGGCAGCCCTTTTCCTCTTAAGGACGTTGACGGTAACGAGGTTGTCAGCAGTTTGAACTCCCAAATGGCTTTTTTGCTGCCGCTGGATCAAAGCCAGGCTCCCAGCGAGCAAGGAAGCAGCTCCTCTCTCAGAAGCAAATCAGAGACTTCAGTAAGCAAATGCTTTCATGAACATGTTTTAATGTGAACGGCGTTTGGGATTGGAACATCTGTGTTTTGGGTTCTGCGTGTGATTTGATGTGCACTTTCTAGGGTTTTGATGAAGATCAGGAACAACGAGCGCGAGTGTCTCTAACTTCAGGAAGGAAACTGTTTTCTGTATTTATCCAGCCTCATGAGGGATCTCCTTCAGATTACCCTTATTGCATCACTCCAAAGCAGATCGTATGTGTTTCAGCATGTATTTTAGCATCATTTATAATGTCACGGTCTCATTCCTATATATACATTATTCACATATATTTTAAAAATTCTATACCATGAAAAGTTCACAGTGGGTAATGCGTGTGTAATATGCAAACCACCCTGAAGTCAGTCCTTTTAGAGATAGCTTTTAAAGCAATTACAGTTACATAGGTATATATATATATATATATATATATATGAATGGGCCCCATTTAAAAAAAAAAATCTGTATCTGTTGCTATTACACTAAAACAATGTTGTGTATTATTTCAGGTGGTCCCTGCACGGGGTAGTAGCACCATCCATTTGTCTTTTACCCCTCCCACAGTCTCTGATCCAACTCACATGTGTGTGGGTTATGCTCTTGGCTTCATGTCACTGGACTCAATGGTATGTTCTCTCACAGCTTCGTTACTGAGGAAAAGACAGAGAATAATCGAACTTCTCAGCATAAATGACCTGTTCATGTTGATATTGTCCAGGTGGCGCCAAGCCTTGTGGGAAAAGTGGCCAGAGCCCAGGGTTACAAGCTGGAACCTCTAAGACTGGATATGTTGGCATGTGTTAAATCAGCACGTGCTCCATATACACTCAAAGAAGATTCGATGCTGGAGATTTAATGGTGTTAAAAACAGGAATGAAAGACTATAAATAATAAATTCAACCAACTCAAGCTCTGCAGGTGGGATGTCTTAGGGTGATGATGTAAGGATGATCTTCACAGTGTGTAGGTGACACACTGGTAGGACATCGTGACAGAGACATGAGCGGTTGAGCACCGCTACGTGGTCTATCAACATAACGTGGGACATCTCATTATGAACTTAAATAAAAAGACCAATTAGATTCTTTTTGAGGAAAATTTTGTTTAGATTAAATGACTAGTCAGGACAATCATTTTAAAAAAAGTCAGAAAAATAGTAATTAGTGGTAGCCCTGATGTTATTACTCTAATATTTATGCAAACAAAAAGTGGACTGTGCTGCTAATTTTGTCTTATAGTGTAAAACTTACTGAAAGGATTTCAGCTTGTTTATCTTGAGTATATTTTAACAATAGTGCACCAATACTGAGAACTGATATTAAACTGATATCTAATATTCATATCATACTGTGCAGAAGGCAGGTCTGGTTTTGTAAATTCTACCTGAAAGACAGGGCTTGCGTTTCATGAATCTGTTTCCCCTCAGTGACCACGAGTCATTCCAAACCAATTATCACTGCAAGGAATTCTGGGAGAACCTTATCTTACAAGTTTACTGATTTAGGGAGAAGGATCTTTCCTTCCATAAGTCACCTGTGGAAAAAAAAAACACTGACACTTTCATCTTTATTGTAATTTATTAGAAACATGCTATTTTTTCTTTTATGTAAAGATCAATTACTAAATTTAAAAAAAAATCACACAAAATATTGAAAAATAATCATTGGATTCCCCCCCCCCCACCCCCCTCTCAAAATCTTCAGTCAGTGTCCTATTTGACACATGACAAATTATTAAATCCTTTGATTTTCTACAAAGATGCTTAAAAGGCTGAAAATTCGTGGCAGGTTTTGCTTATTTACTCCAAAACTAGCAACATATGTTAGAAAATTTGGTATAATTTTAAGGCTTAAAGTATAAGCTACAAAATGGTACCAGTAACTCAAAATTAATAAACATTCACAGGTCACGTGTTAATGCAGTATGATGATATCAATATTTCCAAAATGAAGATTTTGCAGTTTTTAGGCTGCAAATTCTTTAGGGTACTAAACACTATGAAAAATTGCTTCTTGATGTCCAAGATGGCTGCCATGTCCTATACTGTGCCTCAATTCATGTACTTCTATTTGTTTATGGTAGAATCAGTAAAGGCTTTTTGCTGACCTCATTTAAAATGTAATTGTTTAAGTTTTCCCTCACTTGTATGTCCTGTCTTCACCCCAACCATTTTCACAAAGGTTGAAGTCCCGTCCCTTCTGTACATGGCCAAGATGGTGATCATTAAGGGTATGCCATGTTGCATGTTCAGTAATTTGACCACTTTAAATGCATCATCCAGGTACTAATACTGCACTGTATGTTTACATACGTCACAGTGTGAATGCATTCATAATTAAAAATAGCAAGCATAAGTATGAAAGTACCCGAATTGAGACACAGCACTAAACTTCCTTTACATTTATGGCATTTGGAAGATGCCCTTATCAAGATTGACTTATGATTGTTATAAAACTGAGCTTCTGAGGGTTAGGGGCCTTGCTCAAGGGCCCAACAGTGGAAACTTTGTGGAACTGGGGCTTGAACCCTCGAACAGTAACTCGAGCCTTAACCACTGGGCCACCACTGCCCATTAGTTGTTGGCTCCACCAAGGAAGTTGTTTCAGTTTGTCTTTATTAGCAGGATTATGCAAAAAGTAATGTGTGGATTTTCATAAAATGTCTTCCAGAGGTGGGGCTTTGGACAAGGAAGACCACTAAATTTAGGTGATCCCAGTCAAATTCTGGATCCAGTAATTTGTTAAAGATTCAACATTGTGAGATAGTTTGATTTTTTTTATTTTTAAAGTGTTGTATTACAGCAGGTCCAGCAGGGGGTGCTGTGTACTCTTTTCCAGCTTATTGGAGGATTGTGCTCTCCAAGTGTTCTTGGTGTGTATTATTTTTCTCCAACCCATAACTACTTTAAGCATTATAAAATGTTTTAAACGGTTTATTTAGAGGTCAGATCTCTGTAAATTCATCATAAGTGCCTCTTCTGCAGTCCTTATTATATTAGTGTTTAATTAGAAATTAGCGATTCTTCACATTCATGATCACAAGATCCTCATGCTTCGTTTAGCATTTATCATCCCATATCGAGTTACAGTCTTCGTCAGGGCCCAGGATACTCGAAGACTGCAGCAGCTCCCATGCCGGTTCCGATGCACATGGACACCACGCCGTAGGATCTGAAAGAAGCAAGCCGCATGTTTAATTCATGCGCTGCGTCACTTCAATTCCAGATGTGATAAATAATAAATGATCAGCCAGAGTGGTATATTCACCTCCTGCCCCTGCGTTTGAGTTCGTTTAGTAAGGTCACGACCTGGCGAGCTCCGGTGCAGCCTAGCGGGTGTCCCAGAGCGATGGCACCTCCATTGGGGTTTACTTTCTCCATAGGGATGCCTAATTTCTCTACACAGTAAACTGCCTGTGGTTTAAAAACAAGTGTTTAGCAGTTTCACCACAAAGAATGCCATGACATGTTTAGGAAGTTTGGGAAAGCAGCTCACCTGGCTAGCAAAGGCTTCATTGATCTCAAAGACATCAATATCACTGAGAGTCAAACCTGAAGGTGCAGAAAGGGGAGAAAGGTGTCAGATATTTGGCATAAGTAAAGTTAGTCACCAAGGTTCTGTGTAATGCATCACGACAAGAAGCAGCAGAGCCCACCTACCTGCCTTCTCCAGGGCAGCTGGAATAGCGTAGGCTGGCCCAATGCCCATCACATCTGGAGGTACACCCACCACTGCGCCGGCTCTCAGAACTCCTAACACCGGCAGACCGAGAGCCTCTACCGTAGATCTGCGACCCATTAATACAGCTGCTGCTCCATCACTCACTTGACTGGCATTGCCTACACACAAACATACTAATTACTAATAATGGAATATCAGCAGTAATTCACATTGATTTCAACACACTCGTACCGACCTGCCGTGGTGCTCCCATCCTCTTTGAATGCAGGGCGCAGTTTGGCCAGACCTGCCATGGTGGTGCCTGGTCGGATGCCGTCGTCCTTGTTAACCGTAATGGTGCGCTCGGTTCCATTCTCCTCCACAAACTTGGTGGAAACTGGAACAATCTCCTGCATGAACAGACCCTGTTTCTGAGCCTGAGCTGCCCTGAACAGGAAGACGAGAATATGAGCAATGAAGTGAGCTTCATTATAAAGGCAATATTCTTAATTCTGATTGGTCAAAAAGGTGATGGTAATAGCAGTGGTACTGAGTGAAGCCTTCAAGATAGGAGGAGAATGAGTGGTTGCTGAAGGAATCAATCTTTATACCTGCAACAAGTGATCATGGATGTGCCATGAACTTAGCCATAAACAGATAAAAAGTGCCTGTCAATCTATAATCAGTAAAATGTGTAACCCTTGGTAAACTTCTGTGATATAAGAGGAATAATAGCTGAGACGTTGGGTCTTACATTTGGTATTACACAGAATTCTTCATGTAATTCCAATTGTAATATACATACAAGCAATTGCAGAATTATAGGCACCCAGTGTAATAATAGCCAACTTTGAGTAATACATTAAATGAGTAAAATTCAGAGCTTCATTATTCATTCATTCATGTGTGTGACACTAGTTTCATGACACTAGACACTAGTCCCTGACACTAGTCTTCACAAATTTTCAAATGTCTTGATCGCCATACTTGTGCTGAGAGCTGCATGCAAATGAATCCTGCTTTTCTCTGCTGATGCCGTATCTCTCTGCAACATTTTCTGAGGTAATTCTGTAAAATAAATTAAAAAAAAGTTGAACCTCTGCATTTCAGTGGTAACAGGACAACAATCAGATGTAAGAGCTGTCGGAGCAGCTTTACCCCATGGGGATGAGACACTCTCTGGCCTTCTCGTTGTCCATCAGTCTGGAGCTGAGATCCCCTGGGTTTCCAACAGAACGCAGAGACATGCTCTCCACCCTGCAGGCACACACACATACAGGTTATACTACACGACAAACAGCACAATCTGAATTGTTTACTACCTTGGTGTAATAGACATAATTGCCTGCTTTCCTTTTGTTCTTGTGTAGTATATACTATAACAAATATTATTAGCATATACTATTCATGAAATATCTCACAAAGAAATACTAACCCACATGCAAGGCCCATATCGTAAAACCCGTTCCTGATACCACCTTTAAAAATACACATAGAAACCTGGTTATTATAACAGCTCATAAAACAAAGACATGATATATTCACTCTGAGCCTTTGGAGCTAAATTCTCACCTGCGATGTTAAACAGTGCTTGCAGTCCAGACGAACACTGTCGGTTTACCGTGTACACGGGCACCGTTTCTGGAAAGCCACTAGAAATCAAAGATGAATGCATTTTAACACGAGTTCCTACTGAAACCAATTTTATTAGTAGTAGTAGTAGTAATCTGCAAATTGGTATGAGTTTATATTTTGTATCGTTAGACCTGATAAATTGTGCAATCCGAGCCATAATAGCTCCGGCACCCGGCTGTAACACATTACCTGCAGGATCAAAGTCAATAGATTAATACATAACTCAGATTAAGGGTGTTCTATATCAATGTCACAAGAATGAGTGTCATGACACAGAACACACAAACACACACACACACACATATATGCACATTTTAAATCATTCAATATAACCTCTAAACAGTAAAACACCATATGTCACACTTTATACACAAACCCACTGATGAAATGTGAATTTGTGCTGGTTTTGTGAGCATTTAATGCTGCAATGGCTTAATTTTACAGTCTGTGTCTTAAAGCGTGAAGATAAATGTCACAGTCATTAAATATTCAAGAATACGTTCAAAGCCACTTAGATGAAGTTAAACAATGGCCTCAGAGTGTATACTTCATCATTTTTATATAGTTTTTATATTTATCTGACCTTTGCTTTTTTGTTTTTCTCCTTGTTACCTGATAGTTTATCTTTACATTCTGGACAGTCGTACTAAGCATTTCACTACATATTGTACTGTGTATAATTTGTATGTGACAAATAAATTTGAATTTGAATCATAAGTTAAGAAAACACAGAGTACAGTATTCTAGCTGCTATAAACACTCTATTACTAATTATAAAGTATTAGTAGGAAGACATGCTGCTGTCTCTCTGTACTTCTGCATGTAAAACATACGCTGTCATATGGTCCCTGCAACTGGAATTACAGTCCACTGAGTTACACTTTACAAAGATATTTATTGCCCTGGCAGTGAGGTTCTGTTTGCAGTTCAGTTTGCCTGTCTGTCTGATTTGTTTGTCTGCCTGTGGACAGGATTGTGCAAAACCTACCAACCTGATTTCTATTAAACCTAAAGGAAGGCATAGGCCAAACAATTTTTTTGAAGCAGATCTGGCTCAATGGGAATGCTACAGGATATGGTGTTTGGCCTTGGTGGGAGTCTTATACTCAACAATGCCTTCCATCTTAAGATCCAGTAGGGAATAAAGTTCACTAGTCAAAAAACCATCTCCCGTATAGAAATACAATGACTTAGTTTCTTATAAAGAGACATTGGCTGAAGAATTTGATTATCATAGAAGAGTGAACATCCTGTCTGCCAAAACAATGTGAACAACATACTGCGGTTCGGATATTTCCAGTAATAAAGTAATAATATAATAATGCCAGGATTTAGTGATATTCCTGCTCTAGTGCACCTTTTCTATGTAGAGTAGTTTACCCACCAACACAAACATCTCCTAGTTTATCTGGGGACAGTCCAACGTCCCTCAGCACTGCTGTCAGCACTGCACTCAGAAGCTCGTCTGGCGTCGTGTCCTGTTGAGTATCAGACCAAAGACTAAATACAGTATTTATACACATTCTCCTAGTATAAACATCACCCTGTAATTCTAGGATTGCCCTGTATTTACCGCCATCTTTCTTGCACCCAACCCTAACCACCTTTTACAGTTAATGTGGATGAAAGGGATTCTTATAACATCATACTACCACCACCATGCTTTGTGTTAAGAATGACGTTCTATTGGATCTGGCCAAGTACAAAAAGATTTAATGGGACTCTGTGGGATGTTTAGATGTTGGAATATTTTTCATTTTTTACTTGAACATTTTTTGAGAACTTTGTCCTTGGTTTGAACCTCAAGCTGCATTCACACAGGAAGTGACGAGCAATAAGCTGTAAGCGAAATCATCCAGTTTATACCTTCTATGGAGGCAAAAAGTAAAATGTTTTGGGGAGCTCAGTGTTTGGCAGCATCTGTCAATCAATGATATCTTTAAGCTCTGATTGGTAATTACTGAAATCACTTGCATGAAAGTTCAGCTCACTTGAACTCTGCACCTGCCCAATTTGCGGAGCTTGAATCTTGCCGCTTGTCACTCATTTTGCTGGCGATCATTATCTTTGCACCATAGCTTGTTCCTTCCTGTGTGAATGTGGCTTTAACCTACATGACACTATTACTTTTTAGATATTTGGCTTTCCTGGGGCAGTACACTGGCATAGTAGTTAGCACATGTGCCTCACAGCAAGAAGGGCCCTGGTTTGATTCCCATACTGGAGGTGTTTCTGTGTGGAGTTTGCATGTTCTCCCCATGATTACGTGGGTTTCCTCCGGGTACTCTCGTTTCCTCTCACAGTCCAAAGAGATACATTGGCTGATCCAAATTGGTACGCAGCCATAGCCTAATGGTTAGAGAAGGTCGAAAGGTTGCTGGTTGCGATTACCGAACCAACAGGAAAAATGTGTGGCGCTAGGGGAATGAGCAGCACCTTCCCTTCCTCCACCTTTATGACTGAAGTGCCCTTGAGCAAGGCACCTAACCTCCAACTGCTCTTCAGGCAGCCCAGTGTGTGGCTGCCCACTGCTCAAGATGTGTGCTCACTTTGGATGGGTTAAATGCAGAGGTGAACATTTCCCTTGTAGGATTAATACAAAAATCAAATCAAAACTTGCCCCTAGGAGTGAATGTAAGTTTGGATGGCTGCGTGTGTGGCCCTGCAGTGGTCTGGCAAGCTGTACCCTTCCTTCACCCGGTGTCAGCTGAGATGGCACCAGCCTCCCTGCAACCCCAGCAGGGTTAAGTGGTTCAGAATGAGTGAATGATGAGTGAGTGGTTTTCCCAGGAACACGTGGATTTACACTGATGGCTAATTTTGTGATTTCTGATAGTTCATGACTGCACTGGAGTTTAATTTCAGCTATTAACTGCAACAAGAGTTGTTTTTATGCAAAAAAACAAGTTTTACCGAATGTTTTTTTAAATTGATATGGGATTGATGGGAAAAATTATCCCAATATTTTAATGTTTTGCTCCGACTTTCATATTATGGGATATTTTGTGTAATACAAACCAAGTTAGGTCTCATTTTTGCAGGTATGTTTACCTTCATAGTAATGAATTTTTCACCCAACACACACACAGACATACAGACACACACAGACAGACAGACAGACAGACACCCACACACAGACAGACAAACAGACAGACAGACAGACAGACACCCACACAGACAAACAGACAGACACCCACACAGACAAACAGACAGACAGACAGACACACACACACAGACAGACACCCACACACAGACAGACAGACAGTACAGACACCCACACAGACAAACAGACAGACAGACAGACACACACACAGACAGACACACACAGACAGACAGACAGACACACACAGACAGACAGACACACTCACACACACCTTAAAGGAGCCTCTCTTGGCCCTCCCTATCGCAGTTCTTAAACCGTGAACGATCACCACATCCTGAGGGTCATCATGAGCGCGCGCGCTGCAGGGCTGAAATTCCGCGCGTGGTGGAGACAAATGACGGGAAAAAACCTTGAGCCTGTTCATCCCTGAGGGACCGCCGAGAAACATGGACACCTGCACACGAAACCTACCAAAACAGCAGATTCTAACCTTTACACTCTACTCACTTCCTGTTTAGGTTCCCTACAGCCACGCCCACATCGGCTGTTTCTGACAAGAGTTCAAAATAAAAGTCCAGCCACAGACATTTCCTGAACCCAAACCAGCAACAGCTGCTCCTCTAATCCCCAAGTCACACTTTACTAAGGAAAACAAGTTCTTTATATAATGGTCATTTATATAAATAGTTTCCTATATTTGACACTTATTTTGGCAAGATGAAATATTTTCACTCTGTAAGAGAATTATTTAATAATAGATGATACCAGTGAGTGGCACAATATTATAGGATAGAATAGGGCTGGGTGGCGTAGTGGTTTGCACATCTGCCTGGCAGCAATAAGGTCCTGGGTTCGAGTCCTGGGCTCAGGTATTTCTGCGTGGAGTTGGCATGTTCTCCTCATGCTTGCATGGGTTTCCTCCAGGTACCCCAGTTTCCTCCCGCAGTCCAAAGACATGCACTGCCTTGTTTCAAAATTGCCCCTAGCTGAGGGTGAATGCTTGTGTGTGTTGCCCTGCGATGGTCTGGTGAGCAGTTCAGGGTGTACCCTGCCTTCATCCAGTGTTGGCTTAGATCAGTGCAGCCTCCCTGCGGCCGTAGTAGTGAGAAGTGGTTCAGCAAATGAGTGAGTGAATCATAATCAATATGTTTTTGACAATTTGATGAGAAAATCTGGCACAATGCAATGTGAGTTTAATTCATAAGGAGATAATTCAGTAGGATATTATCCATTCCTTTGATACAATATTATCCATCCAACCATTCCTCCATTATCTATACCCCTTACCCATCAGGAGTGCGGGAAAGCTGGAGCCAATCCAACCTGACTAAAAGCTCACAGCCAGGTGACGTCTGTGGACTGTAAGGGAAGACCTGAGTATCCCCAGAGAAAACCCTCACAAACCTGGGGACAACATGCAAACTCCACACAACACATACAATGTTCTTGGCTGAGATTTGAACCCTTTTTGATTTGAGGATAGAGTGCTGAACCACTGAGCCACCCTTCCATCTATCCAGCCATCCATTTAAAAAAAGATAATGTTTCCGTATTGCAAGCTGTGCATGACCCGTTCACAGTTAACTTTTGGCGAGAGGCTGTGGTCCACTATCTGCTGCATCATAACACTGCCCTCAAAGTATTTTCTTTCAAAATGATTCTTAATATTAAACCTAGTCTTCAATTCATGTAAGCTGTGAGAATTGCATTCTTGTGAAAAACATCAAATTTATATTCATTTATAAATAAATGTGTCCTTCATTACCAGTAATCTGTATCGGCCAAAAGATAAGAAATATATTGGTTGACTTTTGATCAATTGGCAGTCAAAGTGTACTGTTGGGAATACGGACACTTTTAGACCAGTGTGTCTATAAAATATGTTCAAGCTCCAATTTCATGATCAATCAACAAATGGAGCAGCCGGGGCCTAATGGATAGAGAAGTGTCTTTAGGACAGATAGGTTGCTGGTTGGATTTCCGAACCAACAGGAAAAATGTGTGGCGGCAGGAGACGTGAGCAGCACCTTCCCTTCCTCTAACTTCATGGCTGAAGTGCTCTTGAGCAAGACACCTAACTCCCAAATGCTCTCTGGGCACTGCGATGTGTGACAGCCCACTGCTCTGAGTGTGTGTCCTCACGGTTTACATGGATGGGTTAAATGCAGAAGCCAAATTTCCCTTGCACAATTAATACAGTGTATCAACAAAATGTCTATGGGCTGTGGAAGGAAGCCAGAGTACCTTGAGTACCTTGCAAGCACAGCCCTCATCTCGAACCCAGGACCTTCTTGATGTGATAAACCTTAGTTATTAGTTATTTTTTTGTTTTTTTTTTTGCATTATAGGTGTTTATCCAGCAGAGGGCGCCAAACACACCGAAATATCGCCACAACTAGCAGCCTCCCACCCACACAAACATCTCCCAGATCCTTCCCCAAGTTTGCTTCAGAGTGCTGTATGTAATGGACTATCCACTCTTTCTAGGGCACTAGACTCCGAGGTAGGGTCTGTTTGAGATGAGACCCAGAGTTTCCTGTCGTTCACGTTATTGCTGACATCAGACTGGTGTGTGCTCGGTGGAAAACACACACACACTCACACTCACATATATACATAACCCGGTTCATGTAGAGTCGGAGAGACAGTCAGAGAGTCGAGACCGCACAGGAAACTTTGCTTTTGATGGTTTTGTGTGTGCAACTTTCTTTCTTTCTTTGGATTACGGACCTGGGAAGGATTGAATAAAAGAAGGGAAGAAAATCCCTGCATGCAGATTTGGGAAGAAAGGTTGGATTGTAATTTAATCTCGCGCAGTTTCCGGATCTTTATGATTCCACTGGAATTTTCTACATTTTTATTTATTTATTTTTATCTTGACTGTCATTCCTCCTGTATTTCTCCTGAAAGACGAGTTTCAGCGTTTTTACTTCCCAAGATGAAAATCCACACATTCGGTGAGTTTCAGGAGGAGATTCATTCACAATCCGACCGAGTTTATATGAGACCATCAGGCTTAATACCAGACTCACTCAGACTTACTCAGACTCACCCAGACTCACTCACACTTACTCAGACTCACCCAGACTCACCCAGACTCACTCAGACTCACTCAGACTCACCCAGACTCGCTCAGACTCACCCAGACTCACTCAGAATCACCCAGACTCACTCAGACTCACACAGACTCGCTCCGACTCGCCCAGACTCACCCAGACTTGCTCAGAGTCACCTAGACTCACCTGGACTCGCTCAGACTCACCCAGACTTGCCCAGACTCACCCAGACTTGCCCAGACTCACTCAGACCTGCTCAGACTCACCTAGACTAGCTCAGACTCGCTCAGACCTACTCAGACTCACCCAGACTCGCTCCGACTCACCCAGACTTGCTCAGATTCACCTAGACTCGCTCAGACTCACTCAGACTCACCCAGACTTGCTCAGACTCATTCAGACTCACCCAGACCTGCTCAGACTCGCTTAGACTCACTCAGACCTGCTCAGACTCACCTAGACTCGCTCAGACTCACTCAGACCTGCTCAGACTCACTCAGACCTGCTCAGACTCACCCAGACTCGCTACGACTCACCCAGACTCACCCAGACTTGCTCAGACTCACCTAGACTCACCTGGACTCGCTCAGACTCGCTCAGACTCACCCAGACTTGCTCAGACTCATTCAGACTCACCCAGACCTGCTCAGACTCGCTTAGACTCACTCAGACCTGCTCAGACTCACCTAGACTAGCTCAGACTCACTCAGACCTGCTCAGACTCACCCAGACTCGCTCAGACTCACTCAGACTCACCCAGACTCACCCAGACTCGCTCAGACTTACTCAGACTCACCCAGACTTGCTCAGAGTCACCTAAACTCACCTGGACTCACTCAGACTCGCTCCGACTCGCTCCGACTCACTCAGACTCGCTCAGACTCATTCAGACTCACCCAGACCTGCTCAGACTCGCTTAGACTCACTCAGACCTGCTCAGACCTACTCAGACTCACTCAGACTCGCTCAGACCTACTCAGACTCACTAAGACTCACTCAGACTCACTTGCTGCAAGTCCCAGCAAACACACTAACAAAACCTACTTGGTATAATTGCTGGAGTTAGAATCAATCACTCCTGCAGAAAGAATTCTTAGGCACATGGTTTTTTTTTTGTTTTGTTTTTTTAACAAACTTTTTTTGTTGTAGATTTTTATTTATTTTTAATTTATCTACTTTGACTTCTACATTATTGAGTCAATCAAAAGCATTTTGGATTTCCAAACAATAGTTTCCCAACACAAAATCAAATGTAACAGAAAAATGTTTGTCAGTAAAAAAAAGCAGCAGATTGTATAAGAGACCACAATTCATACACCTCGATTACATAAATAAATAGATAGATATAAAGTTGATGATGATGATCAAAAGATAAAAGAATCAAGTATGGCAGTCAAACCCTCCAGAAGCACCACTAGAGACCCTCAGTAAAGTCCACAGCTCATTTCTTTATTAAATCACACCAACCCTACCTGAGATGACTCTTTATCTTCAGTCATCACCCCAGATATTGAATTTCCTACTGCTTCTTCCTGATTTCTCTCGGTTTGGTTCCTGCTCTTGAGTATATTTAGTATTGTTGTGATTATACATTTTACATATTGTTGTGTTTCTAAAGAGCGCATTTCTGAGAGTTTTTCTCTTGTTTGTATTGTATTGGGAAGATAATGGAGTAAATCTGAGTGCTAGGATTATTAGAACATTACTTCACATGTCCTAATTCTAAATCCTAATGATTTCCCAAACAATGGATTATTTTAATAGTAGATTTTTTTTTGTAATTTAGATATGAGGCATCATTGGTGCAAACCAGTGTAACATGGCCACATGTATGAGTTTCAGTGCATTTACATTGTACAGCTGAGAAACGTTGATTTTACACCTTCTTTTTTAAATTTGCCTGATACTCTCATTCAACAGTTGAGATGATATGGGTAGGGTAGGATTGGCAAGTCCAAGACCAGGATTTACCGAGATTAAGTCTTTAGTGTGACTAAATCAAGATCAAGACCAAAGACTAAAGGCATGTTTGTTTTTTTGTTTGTTTTTTGGTAGAGAAACAAATCATGTCACTCTTCATCGCATCAGTATGCAAACAGTCAAATAAACCTGAGATAATTGCACCAAAATTTCAGATTTGAATTTTAAAATCCGAATTGATTTCAAAGCTTATGCAATAAGTGCTGTAGATATATCCGTAATTCCCAGTTATAACTACATAACTATATGATTCACATCCATACATCAAATTTGTATGCAGTCTGCGTCTGTTTCCTATCCCAGATTGGATTTGACGGGCATGTCGTGAGTGATGGGTGCAGCTTTGACTTGCGCCACCTTGGACCTTCATGTCTCATTAACCACAAAATCTGTCAGTCTGCTGCTTGGAATATATTGCGCTACTTCTTTTCCTTGTTTTTGTTTGGACTTGTTTCAGCATTTCACTGCTCTAGATCTGTGACTTAAAGATGTATCGCAACTGGCCTGGCTCATAAACTCAAGCTGTACAACTCCGTTTTCCAGAAGCTAAATACTGAACTTTGTCCCTTCACTGCATTCCGTGCATTATCACCTCAAAGTCACCTGAAAGCAGCTGTAATGAGTCATGTAGACAGCAGTGCAGGCAGCCACACACCCTTCCTCTGTAATAAGTCGTCCCTGCCCAGCCCACACACTGTGCTCAGGTCTACTGGCCAACCCACAGCATGAGAGATGGGTATTGCCGAGCTTAAAACACACACAGATGGATGAGTTGCTAGAAACCTAATGGTGGAATACTCATGAGATTTCTGTACAAGGTGGAAGTGGGAGGTTTAGAATCCTTGTTAATTGGGACAGCTGTAAAAATGTGTATTTCTGAAACCATATTTTTCACACCAAAGCCAAAATCATTCATGATTGAATGACTGGAGTGTAAAACGATTTGGACTTCATGAAATGAAGGATAAGCCTTCCAAACTGTCTTATTACATATGAACATGTATATTTTCATTATCAGGTGGTTTTTACTTACATTTTCTAGGTTGCCGTTTGCTAAAATTTATTTATAGTTTACATCAGCCAGTTTGAAAATGCTGCTGGTTACATATAAGAGAAAGAATACCATGAAAGAATGTCATGTATTTATATGCAAATTAATTCCATATTGACAAAAACACAAGGTGATCACGTGAATTTTCGCCACTGTTTGTATTACACTGCTGCCCAAATATGTTATTTTCGGCACAAAAAATGTTCACGAAACAGCATGATTTGATAGAAACGGACAAAATCTCTGCAGTTTGGGTTTAATTTCCTTTTAAAGACAGCTTGTTGGCTTTTGGTGTGGAAAGGTCAAGTCCATGGTGAGATTTCGAATCATTTATATATATTTATAACTTTTGATTCAGTAGTTTTACAAGTGTTTCAGGCTTTGGCATACAGTGTGAAGGCTTAAGAGTCATTTGGCAAAACCATTAACCTTTAAGTGTTCCATTGTATTCAACTGTTGATTCAACTGAAAGTCTGCCAATTGAGTATTCGTAAAAAAACGTAGGCTAATAAGAGGTAAATATTTTTGCTCTATCACTATAAAGGACGATGAATGCCACGACTAAGTCATCAAATGAGAGCAGAAAAACAATACCAGATGAAAATACGTATGAGTGCAAAGTCACCTATAAAGACACAGATGCACATTGGCTACAACTCAGTAGATGAAGAAATGAGTCCAATTTTCAAATCAAAACTAGGACTGGCCAAAATTAAGCGGACTTTTAAGTGGGTTGAGTCCAACGAGTAAAACCTAAAGCCATCAAACCAGTTTCAAGGCCAAGCCTTCATTTGTGCATGCAACACAAAAGGTTCGGTCAGCACCAACATCTAATTTAGAAAGACTAATGCTCAAGACTGAGCAAGTCTAAGTGTAAATGGCGATACATGTTGAGACAAATCAAACTGGAAATGGAAAATTGCCCCAGACTGGACTCAAGTTTTAGAATCGAGACTGAGCAGTTGCAGTTGCTTTTATTTGTTTCTTTCTTTCTTATAACCACCCACCCAAGATATTTTCCCTAATTTAGTCATAACCAGTTCCCACCCATCAGAAGCTTTCCCCTTTACCAACCAAAGAAGGAAAAAATATAGCATGTGCCACAAGGCCACACCTTTTTTCTCAAACTGACGGTCAGGCAACGGTGTAACACACTTGGAGAAAGGCACTATCCATACACCCTTATATGGATAACCTTAAAGACGGTACCATACATGCCATACATAAACCATGCTGGGTTAGTGAGAAGTAAGGAGTATGTCCTCCCTCCCTGAGAGTAGGGCCAGTTCTGCTTTCTCAGGCTCCTGGCCACAGACGGTTGTGGTAAATTGGGCTTCAAGCTAATGATCTCTGGATCTGGTGGTGATGATGTGCCACATGGAAGCACCTGTCTGGTTTCTTTTAAAAATGAATAAAGTAAGAGTGTTGTTTTATAAAGATGTATTGGTTTTATTGGTTAGGGGGAAAAAAATTGCCAGCAACATTTTTTTTATGACTAAAAGAGAAATTTCCATTTGCAGACTTTTTAATATGCTTTTATTCAGAAGGATTTAGAGAAATGCTTTTGATGTATGGGTTGAGAAAATGTTCCTGTTCTGGTACACAAATAGTTTGCGGTCAGCCAGAGAGTGCCAAAACCACAGCAAAGTCATTTTGTGTTCCTAAAAAGCTGTAAATACATACATACGATGGTATATTTAAAAAAGAAGTCTGTAACAGACTGTGAGACACTTATCTTCTTGTAAATTCGTCACATGGCGCCATGCTTTTTAAATACTATAGAGTTAAACAACTTCTCTAAACTCTACAGCAATTAAAGCATCAGAATCAGGATTTCCGTTAATTTTATTTTAATGATCAATCTGAAAGTGTCCGAAACGGAAAGGTCACTAAGAATTCCAATATTAACTGTTCAACACAGAACAATGACAATCCTTTTTTAGGATATGACTTCAGGAGCTTTATGTCGAATAATTAGACAAAGCGTAAACGTTACCAAAAATGGAACAGAGCGACTGTTCGTCGCTCACAGATGAGGACGGATAGCGGCACTGAGATGAACATGAGTTTGGAATTGTTTACTTGGGTAATGAGAGCTCAAATTGCAATCAGGAGTCTCTTATCTAATTTGGTCCTGATCTGTGGACACAGTCGGTTCTCAGCTTTAATGAGGCTGCAGGAAATCCTCTGATTATGGTCTGCTTGTTGGACTGACTTGAGTTAAAGAAATATTTCACTGCAGGTATTCAGCTCTTGGTAGAAAGCGAACCAAAAGCTACCACACCTGTGATGAATGTCATAATGATTCAGTGGAAACCTGGCTACTTGGGGTTTCATATCAATTTTATATCACTGCGCTGTTGAAATCTTGAATCTGATTGGCTGTGAAGACTTGTTTAATTCTCTATAAGCAATGACATTTATATTAATGTGTTTGTTTTAATATGTTGTTGTTTCTAATGGCCTGGCAATATATCAATGAATTTTGCATATTGTGATATGATATATAATATGATTAGTATTAAGATTTAGAAGAATTATCGACTTTCTCAGCAGGTACACAGCTGCAGTGTTTTTAACCACATGTATGCATCATGTGTACGTATAACATAGATGGTTTCAGTTGCAATGTGTGTTTTTACCTGAGAAGGTAAAGCTTCCTGTAGAACCTGTTCTTTAGGACAAACATCCATACATTTACGGCATTTGGCAGACACCCTCATCCAGAATGACAGCTGAGCAATTGAGGGTTAAGGGCCTTGCTCAAGGGCCCAACAGTGACAGCTTGGTGGTACTGGGGTTTGAACCACCAACCTTTAGATTAGCAACGCAGAATTAACAGTCAGTCTAATGTGCATGTCTTTGAACTGTGGGAGGAAACCAGGCAACTGTCCCCAAGGAAACACATGCAAGTACAAGGAGAACTCAGTACAGAAATGTCCTCTCTTAGCCACAGGGCTCGATCTCAGGACTGTAATGAATTTAAAGCTGTTATATTAGGAAAATTAATTGATTTAAATTGAGTCATATTCCCAAAACATTTTTGTACAAAAAGATTTATTTTATTTGTTTATTTTTTTTATTTTAGTGGCTAATAGTTTAATTCAAGAAATGTGCTTGCTGAAAACAAGTCGAAAAAAAAAATCTAAATGGTAAATTGGGTGTAGGTTGAAAAAAAGGGGGAAAGAATAAAGAGTGTGTGTGTGTGTGTATATATATATATATATATATATATATATATATATATATGTGTGTGTGTGTGTGTGTGTGTTTGTATATATATATATATATATATATATATATATATATATATGTGTGTGTGTGTGTGTGTGTGTGTGTGTGTGTGTG
>JAOUQZ010000025.1:4036219-4045030 GCA_028564935.1 Neosilurus hyrtlii | reverse complement strand
CGAAAATAAGCCCTATGGTGTTTTTTGAACCAAAAAAAAAATAAGACAGTGTCTTATTATCGGGGAAACACGGTATATATATGTGTGTGTATATGTGTATATATGTATGTTGGATGTATGCATATAATATAGTATATTAGAAATATTGAATACTGAAAAGGGAAAATCAACTGTAGATACATGTACCAGAGGTATTATCTAAAGTTATTGGTCTGTGATAGCTATTATTATCATAAATTGTGTGTGTGTGTGTGTGTGTGTGTGGTACATGCTGGTAGAGTAGCAGAACAGATGGGCCACGGAGTGTGTACCTGGTGCCAGACACAGCAAGGAGAAAAGACTTCAGGGATTTGTGTGTGCGTGTACGTGTGTGTGTGTGTGTGAGAAAGAAAGAGACTGTGTATGGAAGGCCACCTGTCTTGGAAGCACTTCTTAATATGCTAACGGTGATCACAAGGTTACTGCGTGTGTTTGTATCTCACCCAGGCTGCGTGTTTGATTTTTTTTTTCTCGGGAGAATAAGTGACGTGTTTTCTTTGCATATTCTAAATTGTTAGTAAGCTGGGCTCAGAGCATAGGGTCAGCAATGATACAGCACCCCTGGAGCAAATAAGATTAAGAGCCTTGCTGAAGGGCCCAACTGTCGCTACGTTTATATGCACAGTTAAGTCAAGCTACGGTTACAGCTAACTAGGTCTTTAAAATGACACCTTCTTGTCCCAGTATGCATACACGGGATGAGAATTAATTTATTGGCCGAAGTACGTCGGACCCCATTACAATAATTCGCAAAATTCTCATTATCAGCTTGAGCTTTTTCCACTTGACATATTACATTTGACCAAATCAATTGACTGGTGGAAAATTGGTACCATATCGAGCTCTGAATTAGACCAGTCTATGGCTCTACACATTCCTTATGAGCTGTATGGTTTACTTTTTTTGATGGATATTATTATTATTATTATTATTATTATTATTATTATTATTATTATTATTGATGTGCTAAACTTTCCTTTTTTTGATGCACATTATTTTTCTTTTTTTGATGCACATTTCTTTTTTTGTTGATGATGCACATTCTTTTTTTTCTGATGCATTTTTATTTTTTTTAATGAGATTCACAGAGATCATCTCTGTTACACTCCACGTTGTGATCTTTGTGTACTACCCAGGGTTTCCAGTGTATGCATTGGCTACATCTGTACTTGGCTAAACAACTATTTAGAGAATGTTATATTTGAATGTGAGAATGTGTGTAAACTCAATTAAGTCATGTGAAGTGCCGTGTGAGCGGAGCACTACTGATGAGGCAAAAGTGTCTAACCACAAGTTACACATAAAGACGTAAACATCAAGAAAAACTTATACGTCCGCCTGTCCCTCTATCCTTCCGGTGTACGCGTACTCATGAGAACTAGGGATGTGAGTCTAACAACAACTCACGATTCAATTCGATATCGATTTTTGGGGTGATGAATCGATTCTCGATTCAAACTGATTTTTGATTCATAACCATTACAAACAAAGGGAGCCAATTTCATGAGTAACTACATTCCTCTATAATCTAGGAACAACTCTTCTATAAGAAAGAAAGAAACGATATTACTAGACAACTGGTTTTGTAGATGTGCTTGTCCGCTTTGCTCATTCAGAGTCAGTTGGGAGTTTAGTGTTGTGATGGAGTGTGTGTTGGTCAGGAGTTGGTCGTGCTGTTGCTCCGGTTCTTTTAGCTCCGGGTGATGGCGTAAGATGTGGGCTCAGGGATTTGAAGTGTTCCCGAAATACTTGACTTTTATTTTGCACATCGCATATTTCATGTTAAGCTCCTTCTTACCCGGAAATTGTAAAATCCGAAGTGCTAGACGGCGCTAGCTGTATTTCTTTTTTCTTATCCATGTCAAAACTAGGCTAAAATCTAGTCCTGTACCCGGCACTCACTGGAACAATTCGTGACGGAGGCCGTGTCTGGACAAATGGTATGCGCTGTGAGTAAGGTTGGAAATGTTAAAAAAAACCTGTTCTTAAAAATCGATTCTTGAAAATTTGGTTTGATTCAGAATGCTAATAAATAAGAATCGCAATTCAGACGTGAATCGATTTTTTTTCCGGCACCCCTAATGGGAACCCTGTGTTCTTTGAACATTTTATGTCTCAAAAATGAAAAAGCGAAGATTTTTCTCGAAGAAAGTAATATAGAAAACAAGAGGTGTATAATATTTGGATCACGTGATGTAAATAAATAAACAACTAATGATAATCTTGTGTTATTGAAATGTTCTCTAAACCTATGGCGTCTAAATGGTGTACTTTATATGTCGAGACTAAGATTGTGTGGTTTGGTTGGATTTTTTATTTCCTTCTACAACAAGTTATTATAAAATGAATCTTGATATATGACGGATACGTGTATGGGGTTTGAGAGTTCCCACCAAAAACTGTTAGGGTGTTTTTTATTTCACTTAAATTTCAAATTTTTTTTGCAATTAACCCATTTTAAATAATGTAAAATTATTATTTTTAGATAGTCTTAGAACTTAAATTTTGTTAACTTTAATTTTGTAACTTTAAGACAATAAAAAGTGTCACTTTAAAACACTTGAGAACTCAAAGCGAGGCAGAGACAGTACTCTTTTTTTATTTATTTATTTATTTATTTTTATTTATTTTTTTTTAATAGAATGAACCATCACTTTTAAAAACTCACAGAACAAGGTATACAGTAAAAAAATAAATCAGCCAGTTCGGGTAATAAACTTGCTGTGTCCACTTGTTTTGTTCTTCCTGGTGTTGAAGTCGGGCTGTTTCAAGGACTTCCATCGAGCATGGATTTGCTCGAGCATCCTTTTAAATTCAGCGTTGTTCATTTACTCCAGCATTTTTTAAAAACAGATCTTAATTCCATGCTTTGCTACCATCCATGTATTTCAGAATATGCAGCATGAACTTTGTCTCTTCATCAGTGCAAAAATGAACAGCTCTAGAGATAAACAGCTCTGTTTATGTTCATGTTGCTTCTTTTGTTACGGGGCCAGAGCTGAGCAGCGTGCACAGAGTGCCAAGTTCAATTTCAGTCCAACTCAATATTTACATTAAATGGAAGCCCGACTGCAGATTCACATAACTAGGTTTGTTTGTCCCACATTAAGAAAGTTGATTTAGCATGATTTCAGTCAGAATACCATGTTTACATTGTTTCAAAAATCCAGCTTTAGTTGGACTTCCACTTTCTCTAATGTCTTGTAAACACAGAGTGTCAGCTTGGTGATGCTGGGGTTTGAACCCCCGACCTTCTGTTACTACATGGCTACAGCACCGAACCTGAATTAATAATCAAACAGCTGGGAATTTCAGGAATACTAAAATAAACAAATAAATAAATAAAACTCCATGATTAGTCAAAACTGTATATAATAATTATTCACCTCAGGCTCGGTAGGTATCCACTGAGCCTAAGGTTAATTTTTAACACTTTTAGCTTATTGAAGGATTTTCCAAAAGTTTGCAGGGTGGATAATGCCTGTTAATATTCGTTAAAAATATTTTCTAATTTTTTTGGTGGAAAGCCATCATCAATTTTTGGTATTCTTTTATTGTGTTATTTTATTATTTTTAAAATTCTTTATTGGCATTAATGGTTGCATTTTTGAAGTTAGGCGCCCTATTTAAAAAAATTATTTAAGTATCACCATCGTTATAGATTTTAATTTTATGACGTCTGCATTAAGTCAGTACACAAACACCATTTTAGAATTCCCAAAATGAATTTTCCAGCAGAAAATTAAATGTGGCAGAAAAATCTTTGTATGCAAGTGAAGAACGCAGTATATGACACAAAAGTCTAATCTAATTTTCTTAGAATATATATAAATATATATATCTTATATATTTGGTCATTACACCAAATACTGACATTGTTTCATTGATGCAATTTGACTCTTGGCCCATTTAACAAACCTGACTTGAGACTTCAGTGCACTATTATATTGTGACGTTCCCCGTTTAGTGACTAGGTCCCTTTTTTGAAGTGTTCTGTGTGATTTTATTGATCTCTTAAAAGAGAAATTGTGCCTAAGGCTGTATCATGTTCATTCTTTCTCTCACTGGTCTGGGCACGCTCTTTGGAAAATCACAGCAAACCTTTTGTGCCTTGTTCAAGGCATTTTTCTGTGTTGACTAGTTCGGGTGAAACTTGTTGGCCATGCCAGCTGTAGAAGCACAAACACATAAACAAGACACTAAACTGACCTTTTCAATCAGAAGAAAAGAGGCATTTAGGGCAGCTTAATGGTTTTTTTACATTCTCACTTAGCCAGAATTGCACTAATTAGGGAAGGATTTGTTTTGCACTATTTGTGACTTAAACCATGTGAGCCAGCAGTTTCTTTTCAAGCATTCCTTTTAGCAGCTGTAATAAAGACTGTTCAGTGCTCTGATTACTTACTGGCTACATTTCTACCTCAGATGATTTAACAGTTCACATTAACAGTGTTTCAAATCTCAGTAACCCTGGGTTTACACTGGACACGGTCTCCACGATTCAAAATATCATTGAGCGCCACGATTTATGGCCACACTTGGCATGTGATTGTGGTATAAAAAGGAGGCAGGGTGCATCCAAGAGAAGAAACTTGAAGGAATCATGTTTCCAAGTTTATCAAGATCCCCTACGATGGCGCATCAAGGTCTGCTATGCTCTGTTAAGCTCTGCTGCGCTTCGATTCCCACGTTCTATCTCGATTAGCTTCAAATAGTAATACACTGTGATAATCACAGCTAAGATAGCACCTTCCTCTGAGCATGTTGCACTTTCCTGTGGTATAGAAAGAGGTGTGAAGAGGTGGCTGGTTGGCTTGACACGTCTCTGTTTTGCCTTCTATGTTTGGTAGCTATCATGTATAATAAAGGAGAGCTGGATAGTGAGTAGGATTAATAATAATTAATTAGTAATACAATCTTTGAACATAAGGACTTGCTTTTAAACCTTAAAAAATCAGGGATAAAAAAATGCTGACCAAAGGCAGACATAAAATGTTTCTTTTCTATTAATTAGTGTACAATACAATGTAATATATACGCTAGAGTGTTTTATATTACAGTGTATGCAAAAATAGAGAAAAATGAAAAGACTTAGAGATTCAAATGCACAGATTTAAGCATTCGAATAATGAATATTTTAACAATATGGCTGCCTTCGCTCGTTATTCTGAGTCTAATAAAATCCAGCAAACCTTATTATTTTGCAGTTTATTCTTTTATATTGTGCTCTGACAAACCCTGGAGATACTACACTGAGGTTATGACATTATAATGCATGCGTTTGGATTTCAAGAGGGTCTGTCCTGCTTTTAAGTTTCCCTCTTGGTGTCAAAATATAATCAGGTATTGCCAGTTGATTTGTATGAATTCAATGCACTCTTGAGTATTAATCTCTGGTTGGAAAGCTGTAAAAAAAGTAGATTTTTATGCTGATTTGCGGTTATTCTTAGCAAAACACAGAATGACGACAGTGATTAATTCCATCTGAGGTGAATGTAACCCAGTCAAAATGTTCTCTGTCTGTACCACACAATGTACACCTCCAGTCCATTAGGATTTTAAATAAACAGAGATCTTTATTAAATCAGTCAGTGGTGGCACTTCAGATTTCTTATGTGAACACAGTGTATTTCTTATCCTATGTTAGGTAAAGGGGTGTGCAGTCGTATGGCTCTGTTTGACCGTGCCAACACATTTGAGTAAACAGATGCGCTTGCTGGTAACACACCTTCACACACATTCCCTTCGCTCCATTTTTCCAAAGCAGCCATCGCACTCGACCCCCTCGAAGAACCTAATGCCGTCCCCTAGAGTTTCTCTGCCTTTCATTTCATGCCAGATAATTTCCCATAATCATGAGTGCAGTACTGAAGCGGTCTGTGTGGGGAAGATTGTGTGTGCTTGTTTGTCCTGTCTGGTTCTGTGCTTGTGTTTGGTCATGTATGAATGTGTGTGTTTGTGTATGTGTGTGTGGGCTTTTTGGCTTATTTGGCATCATGAAATCTGAATGTCAGACAACCCTTTATAGAACCTCAGTCTATTTGCATACATTTATATCATCACATCGCTTCTTTTTTCTCCACGTCTTTTCTGTGGCTTACACGCTATGAGCTCTGGAGGACTTACAGACTTCTCTGAACTTCAATGATGCCTGTAATGGCGTCATGTCTTCTTCTCTGTTATATCCTCCATGTCTCTGTCTGACTTGTGGTATGAGGGTTTGAGGCAGATTGGCCCTAAACAGACTAAAATGGCCCATTGTGCTCTTGTACTGCGAGGGTTTTAAAATTCTTATTTCACTCAATATAGTCTCAACATGATACATTCATAGCACCTAAATGTTACGTCCAAAAGTATTTACTAATGAATTCATTCCTTCTTCTTCAGTAAGAGCTTCATCTGTAGTCAGGGTCGTATAGATGTGGAGTCTTTCCCAGTATTCGTGAATACACACTGGATAGGCCAACACGGACTCATTCGTGCTGAGTGGGAATTTAGAGTAGCTGATCTACCTATCAGGATGTTTAGAGAAGGTAAAGGATACCGAAGAACCCAGAGGGAGCCTATTTTCCCATCTTTTTGGTCCGCATTTTTATTAGGGACAAAAATAATCAAAATCGAGTCTCCAGTATTATGTTAGAACACTATAACTAGTGTCTGCATGACATCTACACACTGTAACCTTATGGGGCAAATTTCTGCATCAAAATAGTTTTGCTTTTAGAGCTGTCATTATAAAAAAATTTTCCAGATCGCCTTATTCAATATTAGGGTCAGATGGAGGCTGGAGCCTATCCCAACCAATTCTCAATGATGTCGGGGTATACCCTGAACAGCTCTCCAGAATATCGCAGAGGCAACACAGACACACAACAGTGGCGACAAAATCTCACTCACATTTACACCTAGGGGCAATTGAGAATATTTACTTATTCTAATGTGCATGTCTTTGAACTGTGGGGGAAAACAGGAGTACCTGGAGGAAACCAACGAAAACATGGGGAGAAATTGCAAACTCCACACAGAAATGCTCTCGTCAACCTTTTTGGTGTGAGGCAGAAGTGCTAACCACTATGCCGCCCAGCCGCCTCCACTTTCTCATACTGTCATTATAAAGGTCTGACAGCATGGGAAGGATACTTACCGAAATACACCTGATGTACAGATTTGGATTACTTGACGCAACACCACCTTCAGTGCTTGGTATAACCAAACTGTGAAGAGCTTTGAATGTCTCTTTTTATACACGATAAAAGACATGAATTATACCAAACTAATTTTAAAAATATTACTCCTGCTTTATTATGAACCTTGGGTGAAAAAAAATCCAACTGAAAGTGGCGATTAAGGGCCCTCGCCCCTTTGATGCTTCAAGCCGTGACATGTCGTCAAACGTGAACTTTTGGCCAGATCCGATAATCTGCCCATGAGTTACATCAACTTGCAGATTCATGGCAAAACATCAAAATTCCCCACACTGCCATAGACATGCCCTTCAACATAACCTCACAATATTCACTAGAAGGCAACACAAAGGCCTCATGGCTTTCCTGACCACATTTGAAGTAGATTGGGTAAACCTGATAATAAAAGGACATTAAAGTATAAAATGAGATTTTCCTGCCAAATTTCCTTCATGAATGGAGCTGCTTCCAGGGCTGCTTTGTTGAAATTTTTCAGGGGGTGCATTAGAGCCATTTTCCCACGCCCATTAGCCAGAACCATAAAATAATAATAATATCTACTGTATCCTCATGTGCGTGCCAATTTTTGTAAGTTTTGAAGAATCCTGAGATCATTTACAAGAACTTCCTTTGTCACAGCTAAGGTTTGACTTCGCTGTGCTGCCAGAATGATGCGCTTCATTAAAAAAGCAATCATCACCAAACATCACCACCAAGGTCTTCAGACTTCACTCAGTTTTACGAGCCTTTTCACAGTCTTCTAGAGCACTGCGAGTCCAGAAAAGGAGGCTTATCGTTCCAAAATCTGTACATATTATGTAAAACTTCATGTATGAATAAATACACAGTAGTATGGAGTACATTCAAATAAAAACAGAATGAACAAAAAGTACCAGCTTGTATTGAAAATATGCACAGAAATTTGAGTTTCCCACTTGAAAAATTCTCAGGATTCCAACTGAAATAATTTTCAAAGGAGGCATGAATTTTTTTTCCATTCAGTATAAGACAAGCATATGTCATTTAGCTAAATCATGCATTGGTGGTAAAATCCACGATTTGTTCTGAACACATGCAGATCTGAATACATGCGAGGAAGTGTCCGTCCAAAATATCCACTCCGACTTCATTTGTCCACTACATTTATTATCTCATGTGATAATAAGAAAGGAATCTTTGTTCAATCAGATGCACTTTTTATAAAGTACATCCAGGTATGCAACTTTAGAGCAAAACATTCTGAAATGATTACACAAGCATGTGAATTTGTGTCCGTCCAAAAGTGTCCACTCCGAAATCTAGGTGTAATAATGAAATGTTTGGCGAACATGTTTGTTTGTAAATTTTAAATACATCCTCTAGTAAACTGAATAAATAATGTGGTAAAAATTTTATTTAAAAAAATGCATACTTTCAAAGGCCATAAATTCCAAGAAAACAATGTTACAGCAGAAATCTAAAAAGCTTTTTATAACCTTGGAACATTTAAGAAAAGTGCTACTTAAAAAAAACTGTCAAATTAAAAAACTTTATTTTTGGCCCCGCTGTGACTGATTGCTCTGAGAGACTGTGAAAATGCCCTTAAACG
>JAOUQZ010000025.1:3994952-4033619 GCA_028564935.1 Neosilurus hyrtlii | reverse complement strand
GCTTTGTAAGAGAAAGCTCTGCCCCCTGCAGTAGTCCTCAGTATTCGAGGAATCACTAAGCAGCCTGCACCTTTTGAACTAAGTGGGCAAGCTGGATCATAAACAACGAGAAGTTCGCTAAGATAATGCGGTGCAAGACCATTAAGTGCTTTATAGGTTTACAGATGCCATGATTGGCCTGTGAGCGACAGGGAAGTGAGCGTATGCCATCCCTCCCTCCGTCCCTCCCTCCCTCCCTCTCGTGAGAGCTCGGCCAATTAGCTCCCATGGACTACGTCACGTATGGTTGTGGCATCAATCCAGGTTCGAACTTGCGATCTCCGGGTTGATAGTCGCGCACCTTGTCGATGCACCATTTGGGAGCCTGTATGACATGTTTTTAATGTGCCCGATTTGTATTGTAGTATAGATAGAGTTTATTAAATATTTATATTATTGATATTTAATATTTACATCAATTTCAACAGAGCTCTCCCATATTTATATTTAATAAAATACCTCAAATATTTTAAGTTTGAAAAGCTTTATTTGACCATTAATAACAAATATTACCTGCCCTGCAGATTCAAGCTCTGCTCGGTGCTGGGCTTGTTGCTGTTTGCACTCGTTCATGCATTTAGCAACCTCCTCTGGTAATCCAGAAAGTGTCCCGATGCTACCTGTGATTTCTGGGTTCCATGCAGAAAATATTGTAGAAATTGACTGTTTTCAAATGAAATTGATTGTTTACATTCCTGAGTGATTCCTTCAAATCACATGCGAGATCACTTGCCGATTTTTCTGCCTTCACCTCCACATTATAGTGTACATCTGGAGTTACTCCTATATCCCATAGAATATCAAGTTGCATATTGCTCATTTCACATCTTATCTTAACACAAAGCAGCTTTTATAGAATTAATTTAATACAGTCCGACATGCACAAAGGACCATCCACAGCACACCTTCTATAGTACATGAGAACAGCCCAAAGTATGAAATGACATGCTCATATTTTAAGATGTGTGAACGATGAGGAACTTATGAAACTGTGTTTACAGCCTAGCGAACACAGACCCGGTAGAATTTATATCACCTGGCTGAGCATTTTTTCCACTGCGATTAGACCTGTTTTTTTTTTTTTTTTTAACAGGAAATCGGCATCAAACATATTATTAAGGCTGGCCCAGTTTCAAGGGACGCTGCAGAGGTGCATGTGAATGTTGCCATAAGGACGCTGCTATTTTTTGTCATTTGGCAAACATATACTTGCATATCGTCATATATCTGGCATGGTTTCTTTTCCATCATCACTTTATGTTCCTTTGTTCTGTCACACCCCCCAACATACACACACACACACACACTGCTCTATCACAGCACACTTGATGTTGGCAGCTCCTCAGAGGGAGACACTTCACACTCTCCGCAACATGTTAAAAAGGCCTACAAGCAGCCTCGGCCCCAGAGGAGATTCCTTTCTGCAGCTCGTTTTTTACTGTCACGCCTCTTGCTCTTAAATTTCACACATTCAACACTTTCTGAGTCTAATTAGAAAAAAGACATCTATTTTGTTCCTTTTAGCCAGACAGCCTTCTGTAATCCTAAGTGTTTTGAATTCGGAGTGCAGCTCTGTAAGGATTCAAGGCGTGTTTTGGAATTGCTGGGACTTTGATTTATGGAGAATAAAAAATTTGTGATGAATCAAAAAGGTTAAAAACTTTAGATGAGTGTATGTACTTGCGTTATTGTTTTATCGTGATTGCACGCTGATGCCACTCAAGTCATCCAGTTCTTTCATCCTTCTGAAGTCTTGCTAAAAGACTTCAACTAAAACTCCCATCTCAGGTTGAAGAAAACATCTCCTCAGTTCTGATTTCCTACTCACGATCCTCAAGTTCAGAACGTGACATGTAGTCAACATCACGGAATCACCAGTAAACCTCGGGCTTCCATGGTTTGTTTGTTTTTGAGGAGGAAAATATACATCAAGACATTACAGTTCACTGGCTATATAGTTGCTAACAAAAGATGAACGTGGAAGTATCCATGTTATTAACGTATTTTGTAGCTAGATGTCGGAAATTTACGCAATTCTTAATTAAACTCTGTAACGAATTACACAATCGACGGATGTGTGTTCACATTTTATTGTGTTCCCATGAGACATGAAATTATATGCAGTGAGGATAATAATTTACACACAGTGTGAAGCCACTAACAGTAAATATATTCTATATATGTGCAAACTCACTTTTAACATGGCAGTAGTGTGTATGCTAATAATTGATTTCTACAACTCCAAATTCATATGATGATCCTTCTTCACTTTTAGATATCTACATGAAGTGGAAAGTTAGTATGTGCCAAGCAAAAATAGTACACACCAGGGTTTTTTTTTTTTTTTGGATTTTGGGAACGCATGGAATCTCAAAAACATAAGTACGCCAACATCTTCATTCAACATCCATTTTCACATCAGTCAGTCAGAGGCCTCAACGGGCGCAGAGGTGTGTCACGTGACTATCCCAGAGGTATTTTCAAGGTGAAGTGAACATTGGACTTAATAATAAACTTTTTAGTGCAAGGTATGCAAGCTTTCAGCACAGTGGAAAAGGTACCATTCGTGTCACTGCTTGATTTTTCTACTGATAGTGTGGGGTGCCATGGAAAAAAATTTTTCTGGGACATGGGTGTGTCTGAGCTTCGCACTAAAATGAAATTCTTAAAAGTGTTGAACTGCTCTGTGTGTAGAATTATTCCACTACAAATATATTTAATTAGCAGGATAAAATTCAATTACTAGAGGTAAACTCTGCTTTACTAAACTGTATCTTACCTGAACAAGAGCAACCTGCCAAACCCAGCAATCACCAATCTCAACCAAAATGCCGCAGTGTTAAAGAATAATTAAAAAATCTTGGATTCAGAAATTTCTTGAAAATTTGCACGTATCTTTTTGTGTAATCATTCTAACAAATAAACAAACCGAGGATAAAACCTAACCTCCTTGGCATATAATCATGTGCTTACCAAAAATGGCTTAATAATAATTATTGATTTATCGGAAAGAACAATTTCGCTATTCTGCATCACCTGCTAAACTTTTTGCCAACGTCTTAATAAATTTTATTTATTTATTTATAATTATTATTTTTATACCTGACCAAAGCCTCGACCATTGAGGCTGCCAAGTGTGCAGTGTTGTACACACCACTGTTGTACAATTTTAACTATACTTATAGTGCACATGTTGACATACGCACTCAAAATAGCAAGTATAAGTCTGCAAGTACGGCGATTGAGACTCAAGTCTGACTTATTTGTTTTGCATGTTGCAGATGACGGTCTTCACAAGGGGCCCGGACGACACAAGAACTTGCAAGGTAAAGACTCGTTCCTCAAATTGAACCAATACGTTGTCATAGCGACGTGTGGTGTATATGAAGTATGTTAAGTTATTGTAATGTAGGGCAAACATTCAGTGGTAGACATGTCAGTATTACACTGTCATGAACACTTTCATCTTGGGTTAGTGATTGTATCAAAATGTTGATTTTTTTTTGTTTTTTTCTGTTTGTTTTGACATAATCTCCCCAGGTAATTATTTATCATAATAAATGTTATCCAGCACCACCACATTAAAGCATCCACCCACTTTAATGTCACACTGTGAACTTTGCATGAGAAGTGACTCAGTATCCAGCTGATAAGGGAATACTCAATGTTTATCTGGCTACCAATCAGATGGCAGAAAACACCTTTCATTGCAACTGTCTATGATTCTACCTTGAGCTCTAGTTAGAGTCTGTGTGGGGGTTTTTCTGGGCGCTATGGTTTCCTCCAAACTCCCAAAAACATGTTCTCAGTGTTACTTTACTCAATGTCAAATTTTGTTACTGGGTACTTATTGACAACATTTTATTGCTTAATACCAATTTCAGCAGTTCAGAAAAAAGTTTCAGCAGATTATTCATTTTTATATTGTATATAAAAGTTCTTCTTTCATTTCCCTTAAGCACCTTTTGCAAACCACCTTCAAAACTGTTTGTCGTATGAATTTAGCAGAGCTACAACAGAAGGGTCTGATGTGGGTTTGGGTTAAGGTGGATTTGAAAGGCTCCTAGTTGCGTTGACATATAAAAAAACTGTTGTACATTTGTTGTATGGAAAATAGGTCAGCTCTCGAAGTCAGATTCAGTTTCAGATAGAGTTTAAGGTATGACCTCTATACACATGTTACATGATGTGCGTACGCTCAATCCAACACTGTTTTGAAAATGTTGTGGATTTAATGTAGGGCAACCATAGGACTATTTTCGCATCAGACGACCCAAAAAGCATATGGAATTAATATTTCATAACAACATAACACAGCTGTAGAATATTATAGGGTATCACACAATAAACAAAAGAGGTGGACTTGACTGAGAGTTACCATAAGACAGAAAAATGATGAACAATCTTCTGTCTTGGCCCTGTTGTGTATCTGCTGTGCTATGTCTGTGTCCAGGAAACAGGAATCCTGTAATTAAAGTGACGTGAAAAACTCAAAGAACAACAACCTTCAAGCAAAAAACTTTACTAATCCAATATTATATAGCTTTATATTAAATAATATAATAGCTACATATCACCTGACCGATTTATTTACATTAATACAATACCCACATCAAATAGATTATCTGTTTGTTTATTTATTTATTTATTTGATTTTGCTATACTGCAGTGTTTTTCAACCGCTGTGCCGTGAGAGATCGTCAGGTGTGCCGTGAGAAATTATCCAGTTACCGTTGGCCATTGTTGAGTGTCTGTGCTGTAGTGACTGGTTGAGTAATGTAATACTCTTCCATGTCAGAGAGGGGCAGTAGGGAGCTTAACTGCCTTAATTATTCTTAGAGACAAGAGAATTAGTGATGTAAGGAGCCCCCAAAGGGACATGTTGGGGGGGGTAGGTTTCTAGTGAGCATGAGAAACTATCGCGCTGACCAGTTACCTGAGGTTTCTCGTTCGCACGCGAAACTTTTTATGTACATTACTTTTACTGGGGATGTGACGACACCCACTCCGTTGTGCTTGGTGTGTGGCGAGAAGTCCAACAGTTTCCCGGTGCTGAGCAAGCTTAAACCCATCTCCAAACGAAGCTTCCATTACTTCATAACAAGCCAATGGACTATTTTGTTCTCTGTGTTTTCACTCATAAAAGTTGATAAAAACGCTGTGTTTTTATGAACTTTTATGAGAAAAACCACAAGGGTAAATGAGACAGAGCCCTCAAAGCTATGTAGCTGCTGAACTCAAAGCTAAATCAAAACAGTCCCACACCATGACAGACGTTAATATCACCTGCCTGCAAAGCCACTGTACACGAGATGCTCGCTGAGGAAGAGAGCATGTTAGTGTGTTCATCTAAACAGGCCCAGGTTTCACACTGACTGAGTTAAATCTTTATTGTGATTACACAAACTGTATCAAGCTACAGAGTGCCGTTTGGAACATTTTTGGTTTATAGTGTGCCGCGAGATTTGTTCAATGTAAAAAATGTGCCGTGGCTCAAAAAAGGTTGAAAAACACTGCTATACTGTATTAATTCTGCAAGGGAGTTTATTGCCTCTGCATTTAGCCCATCCAAAGTGAGCACACACACACACACACACACACACACACACACACGTAAACAGTGAGCACACCCACACTTGGAGCAGTAACCTGCCACACACATTGGGGTGCCCGGAGAGCAGTTGAGGGTTAGGTGCCTTGCTCAATAGCACTTCAGCCATGAATGCGAATGAAGTGAAGGTGCAGCTCACCTCCCTCTACCACACATTTTTCTGCCCTCAAACCATGACTCCCAGTACCGTTATGATTATTCCTCAACAAGGAAATTTTTCCAGCAAGAAGAGATTTGAAATAAAAATTATTGACTAAAACATTGACTAAAAGCACCTATCTAAATTCCACTGACTAAAACCCAAAGCAAACCAAAACAAAAAGACTAAAATGTAAGTAAAATTTTTAGTTAACGACTAAAACTATAACTAAAATTCTTGTCAAAGGCTAGATCATTATCTGTAATCTCTCTGTCGCCACGGGCTTGCTCATGAGGGATGTGTAGGGCGTTGTGTAGGGGGTTGTAGAAAAATGTTTAAATTCCTCCTTAAATTACTTTTACTATGTAAAGCTGCTTTGTGACAATGTCAATAGTAAAAAGCGCAATACAAATAAAACTGAATTGAATAGAAATTGAAAATTGTCCAAGTTGACCCCAGAATAGTTTCTGGATCCACCACAACCCGCCCAAGTTAAAGTTTTTTATTTTTATTTTTATAAGCTTTATCCTGGTCAGGATTCTGGTGGATTCAGAGCTTGTCCTAATAATATTGGTAGGAGTTGTGAATATTAATTCATAGATCAAATCACCGACTCTGGAGCCATGGGGAGGCAATGCTACCTACTGCACCTTTGTGCTGTTACTCTCTTAAACCAATGCGTTTCTAACCGGTCCTCAGATGGTTCATATTTTTGCTGTATGCCTATGTTGGGTGACCTTCTGTGTGGGTTCTGAGAGGTGTTTGGAGAACCACTGAGTGAAGCCAACAATAGTGCAATATTAGTACCGGATTGTAAGAAGAAGAAGAGCCAACAGGCATTGCAAACTGGGTTTTTATTCATATTTGAATTGCATAACATATTGTACTTTACTTGCGGAAGCTGTCATGCTGTTTTATCTGATAAGATAAATGATAATAGCCCTCATTTGTGTAATGCACATAGGCTGTATTATTTTTACCTCACATTGACAGTGTTAGTTTGAAAGTCAACCTAACAAAACTACAGTATTTAAGCTTTGTTGATTCGATCCTAAGATATAGTTTCAGGATAAAGGGAATAAAAATTTTTATTTTGTACCATTTGTAGCATTTGCTGACTAGTAATTCTATACAAGTTGAAGTTTTGTATAGTGTGTAATTGTTGTATCATGTGTAATTGATTCTCAGCCCATGACTTATGTGCTGCGATCCATACATTCTCACATACCTAAACAGTTATCCGCATTGCTTTGGTACATTATTAGCGTTCATGCGTATACGTGATAACGTGTGGAGATACGTATTGTATGTGTGGGAGATACATGGTGACCGTATGCTGAGCTACAAGCATATTGCTAGTTTTGCACAATTCTTTTGCGTTGATGTCATGCCTGGGGAATCCCCTTAGCGTCTCCATTTAGTTCATCCCTGTACACCGCTTCCTTCAAGCCACTCGACCTGAACAAAAGCACACGCACACACAGAGCAGGATGATGCAATCTAGAGAAAGCACTCTGAAATATTCCAGCTGTGCGCTTTGACTAGCTCTGTCAAGAAGTATGACCTTTTGAAAGTATCACAGTAATGAGTTTCTTTGTCCATGATGAATCACCTTGACGAATATACAGGCTTAGAGATTTCTCTGCCTTTGCGTACGAGTGCTCCATCACTGCAGGTAGCGCTATTAAAATTTCGCGACAGTTTTAACGACTTCAGGAGGAAGATCTTTGGAAGATACTAATAGGCTGAATCTTAATTCCATTGCCACATCATTAGGGGATTGCGGAGAGTGTGGTCAACAAAGGAGTGGCCTTGCGTCACTGCAAAGGGTGAACCTTTACGAACCAAGCAGTGATGTGCCTATTAGCAAGATAACTCAAAATTCAATGGAGAGATTTCAACAAAATTTTAAACAAATGTGAGCCAATGAAGAACTGATTAAATTTTAGGCATGATCCAGATCAGGATCCAAGAGGGTTTTGGGGGATTGTGTACCTTTGCAAGATAGGACAAAATTCCTGTGTTAAAAAGTTTATGGATTGCACTACCTTGGTGAAGGTCTAGTTATAGCTTGGCATAATTATAATGAAATGTCTCCCCCTAGTGAATGTTGAATAAACATTTTGCCCCATGTTGAAGACGAGGTTTTTTTTCGGGATTTATGGATTTTTTTTTTTTTTTTTAAATATGATCCCATGCACATATCACCTCCAAAATGTTACGGGTTCTTTCCAGATCCATATCCCCATCCCTCCACTAGGTTTGACGAAAATCAGTTCAGTAGTTTTGCGTAATCCTGCTAACAATCAAAAACAAGCAAACATACAATGGTGAATACGTATCATCACCCTCCAAGTGGTAGAGGTAATTACTTGTGTGATGTCAGCTAATTTAAAAGATCATTTTGCAAGTCAATAAAGTTGCAGTTTGTCAGCATTGAATACCCGTTCATGTATTTTCCAGACTTAGGCCACATGACGTGGAAGTGTAGCCATCAGAATTTAGGCTCTCTGTACAATATGTGCGATGAAACAGCAATCAGCTCTTTCTCTCTCTCTCTCTCTCACACATTAAATCCTTTTTTCACTCTATCATTTCTCGAGTCGGTCACTCTATCTAACAGCAGTCAAGGATACCAAACAAATAGCACAGCTGAACGAGCGCTGCTCGCCAGCAATTCAGTCGCTGACATTGTACATGCATACGTGAATACTCCTACACACTCACACACACTTACACCCAACTCCCACACAAACCACACCAGAGACATTAACTGCCTCTCAGGATTACATCAGTGCCTAAGAGAACACACTGCTAACCAGCAAAAAAAGAACACACTGTGTGCAGTCCAGCAGCACACCACAAGCAAGTTTCAGGCTTCATCTCCATACCCACAGCAGCATTTCAGATCAAACCTTATCACAAACAATCATACTTTATCATTTTAAAATTGCAGTTAAGATTGAAGGCCTTGTGTGGCTTGTTTGGAACTCAACATTGCTGCGGCTTCCTGTCGCTTGGACTCCAAGTGAGGGTGAAATTGGCGGTAGGATGGGTAGTGCTACTCTCTGTTTTCTATCAGTCACTTACCAATACTAGCTAATTGCAGGCTTGTGTATGCGGAAGAGGGTGGATAGCCCTTTATGAACCAAAATGTCAAAAATCTTACAATGTTAAAGAATCCTTAAAACATTTTCATGAAAAACTACACATAACTAAAAAAAAAATCATAACAAAGCACACAGCACCTCCTTATGGGCCTGCAGTAATATGATAAATCTTCTACCGCACGTTTTTTAAGTATCGTTAAAAAATTCCTGGATCCACAATTTGAATTGGATCTTCTCCAAAATCACTGGAGACTGACTTCATGTCCAAAGCTGCATCTCTAGTAGAAAGTTTCTGAAAATCCACACATAATGTTTTGCGTAATCCTCCTAGCAAACAAACAAAAAAAAATAAGGGTAAAACGTAACCTCCTTGGCGCCAGTAGTAATTCCTCTCCGATATTTACCCAGTGTAGTTTTATGGAATATTGAGTTGTCTTTAGAATGGTCTAGTTTTAAAACAATCGACTAGTCTACACGATACAACCCCTGGTTTGGACGTCACACAACTGCCTAAGCGACAATGCTGTCATTGGGATATTTATATTTAGCAGTTTATAGCTCATGCACATGACAGCTGCTCATGTGTCTTCTAGATGCTTTTACCATCATCATGCCCTGGTGTGGTGGTTAGCACGTCCGCTTCACAGCAAGAAGGTCCCGGGTTCAAGTTTTCCCTGTGCTTGTGTGGGTTTCCTCCGGGAACTCCAGTTTACTCCCACAGTCTAAAGACATGCACACTATGTTAATTAGCTGTTCCATATTGTCCTTGGTTGTGTGTGTTGCACTGTGATCGCCTGGCAAGCTGTTCAGAGTGTAGCCCACCTTCATCCAAGTGTAGTCTGAAATTGGCTTCAGCCTCCGCACGACCCTTGTAGTAGGATTAGGCGGTTCAATAAATGAGTAAGTGGGTATCATCCTGTGCTTTTATTTTCTTTAAGATGTGACGTATAAATCAGCCGCTTGCTCTGAGCTGTAAAGTTAAGAAAGAGGAGATGAGAGAGAAATTACAAAATTGAAGAAAAGGGAAAAGGCAAGTTAATTGGAAATAATTCAGATGTCCCTCAGTTGACATTGCTGTGTGTGTGTGTGTGTGTGTGTGTGTGTGTGTGTATGGAGGCTGCACTGGAGGAGTGAAAGGATGTTACACACCATAGTTCTTGGAATCAGCACAAAACTCATCTGACGGTCCACCATTATGAGTCAGCATCATTCCCCTCTGCATGATGCTTTCAGTCCTGATGCTAATTTAAATACGGAAAAACAAAAACGCACATGAATGAGGATTTTCCCAGAAAGCGGCTGACTCCTGTCTGATTTGTTGAGTTTTAACTCCATGGCAGCGGATGACCTTGCGCTCAGTCTCTTACCACACACACACACACACACACACACACACACACACACACACACACACACACACACACACCTAATTGCCACCATTAAGCCTACTTGATATGTTAATTCATGATGTGGTTATTTACATGATTGCTCTCCTTTCGCTGGATGGAGTCTAACAAGGTGCGGATGAATCCATGCCCCATTTAAATGTTTCCCAGACTGCCGATTCTGGATTCAAAAAACCCTTCCTGTTATGTATTCAAGACACGCCGTGTGACAAGTTGAGCAAAAAAACCTTCTTCTTTGAAGAGACATAATTGGTCCTTTTCACAGACTTTTATCTAAGTTTCACTTTAATTGTTGAGGGGGGTGTTTAAGGGGCATCTCGTCAGCTGTGGCCATTAAAAACAAAATTACTTTGTGGCTTTAACAGCCTCAGTTGACTTAGTGGAGCCATGTCTTTGAAGCCTGTGGGTATAAAAGCATGTCATGCTTCACAGCTATCCAAGCTGGTGCATGGGTTGCATTATTAAACACCTCTTTATTTTTCACGCACGTCCTTCTTGTCATTGAGAACGTTCCAATGCTAAGCTGAACAAACCCAGCATCAAAAGATGTCTGTGCATGCTGTGCCCGTTTCTTTACATTATGAATGTTTTTAATCGATGAAAAGATGGGGAACAGCTTTTTTTTGGGGGGGGGGGGGGGGGGGGTGGGGGGTCTTGCCATAAAATAAAACTGGAAAATAATTAATTGTGTTAAATATATTTAAGTAATGACTTTTCATTTTTTTAATAATGAATCTACATATGAAAAAATATAAAATGTCCACTTTAGTACATTTCATTGGAACCTGGAAGTAATTCCGCACACTCTGGTTAAGAAGCGTACTCTGTGGAGATTGCACGTTCAAATTCCCTAGTCAGGTCACGGCCTTCCCTACCCCTGGAGCTAATTGGCTGAACTCTTGGAGAGGGAGGAATGGTTTACGCTCTCCTCTCTGTCGCTCATGGTGACACTAGTCAGTCATGTGCCTCTGTGAGTTCATGTATTTAATAATGATGAGCGGAGATCACTGTCCTCTGAGTATGTTACGCCACTCTGGATGTTGTATGAGCAGCAGTATGACAAAATGCAGTCAGCTGGTATCAAATGCCTTGGAGGAAACACATGGTGACTTGCTCCCTCCGTAGTTGGTAGCTAAGAATGAGACAATTGAAGAGATGTCTGATGGGTCAGGATTAGCCCTGAATAAAAATCTGAGGAATCCCCCCCAAAAGACTTTGGAAAATGGCTTGCTGATGTTAACGGTCTTAAAAGGAATGTTTAATTTGGTTCCATCTGACCAAAATGTCTACAGTAACTCAAGTGTCACTCTTTACATTCGCTGTGAACAGAAAAGCAACACAGGATTTGGCAGATCCTTAATCCATGAAGCAGGAGCCTGAGGATATGGTGCGCACAATACATCGAAAGTTGGCAGTTGAAAAATTTTCTAATTTTAACTTCTTACAGATTCCTTTCATTTCTATATTTTTGCATCATTGTGGGATGTCCCATGTAATGGCCAGCCCATTCAGCAGTGTGCCACTGCGGGCCAGACTCCATGCCCCTCTGCCTCTTTGTCTGCAATAATATCCTGCCAGTATGTGACATCGTCAGCTAATGTTTGTCCTACACACTCTGTGATGATGTTACAGAGAGGGGCCCTACCACCCTGGGACATCTTACCTGCAGAGCTTTACTCACCTCTAAGTTTTAGTTTTAAATTTCTGTCATACCGAGATCAAGTTTGTGATATGTGACAACGCTACTTGTCAGTTTGTCTGTAGCCACAGTAGTTGTGTAGTTGTCAAACGCCGCCTCATGACTAAATGTTAAGTTTGCACCATGAAGTCCGTAGACATGTTATGAAAATTCAGCAGCTTTGTTGTAGAAAATCCACTGATTATATCTGAAGTGGAAATACCAGTCCTGCTGCTGTTGTTTAGACATGCCACAGTTACAGGTCATACGGGCCGGGTTCTATTTTTAATCCCAATGAAACAACCTGTTTCAAGGTGGGACATACTGGGACATGCTGGTGTCATCACCATGTACGTGATAAACCAGATACACAAAAAGCTTCACTCTCTCACTGGCCAAAGGTGGGAACACCCTAAACAGCATGCCAGACCATTGTAGGGCCAACACACAGCCACAACCATTCACTCTCATATTTACACCTAGGGGCAATTTGGAACAGCCAGTTAGCCTAATGTGCATGTCTTTGGACCGTGGGAGGAGATCGGAGTACCCAGAGGAAGGCCACACATGGACAGGGAGAACATGCAAACTCCACACAAAAACACTTGAACCCGGGACTTGTTATTATTATTATTATTTACTCGTTAGAGAACAGCAGCATTCAAATCAAGTTCATGTTGATGACTTCAAAATGCTTCTGAAATTCAACTTGACTTCAAAGCTGTTAAATTTTTCTTCCTGGCCAGGATGAATCATTTTTAATTATTTATATTTAGACTAAAGTTCATCACTGTCAAAATAATGAAATGATTTCTAGAACCTTGTATACAGTACGTCGGGATATAGGGATGGTGTGTGTGTGTGTGTGTGTGTGTGTGTGTGTGTGTGTGTGTGTGTGTGTGTCTATATATATATATATATATATATGCCTCTGACATATTTTCTGGTATGTTCATGATAACAATATTTACCATGATATACAGTATATCTATGTTATACAGGGTGGGGCAAAATACATGTACAGTTGTTTAACCATTTGTATACTGTCGTGAATACATACTTTTGGCCAGCCCTGTACTGCTTATTATGTAAGTAACTTTCAGAGTCAAAAGTACCTAATCGTACATTCATATTAAGAATAGTGACCCTGGGTACCAGGGGTGTTCATGCGCTCTTGTGTACATCTGGGGACAGTTCAGACTGAACACACAGCTGTCATTAATGCAGCACTTTCAAACGTTTTCGTAAGTTTTTGCCTCCTGTTATGTAGTCCTATTTGGGGTTTTTTCTACCCGCGACCCAGTGTCTGCTCCACCATCTCCCAGTACCGTCTACAGTAACAATCTAATGTAATATAATCTAGTTTTATATATCATTATATACCTTCACTTTTCCTGGAGAGGTCTTATTTAATCATGCAGCATTTTTAAAAATGTATTTAAGACTGATTAAAACAAATTAATAAAATCAACCTAAGTAATAATGATGGATGGTTGGGTTATTTCAAAGTGTTTTTCATCAGGCTGTGACTTCCACCTTAATGGTCTGATATTGTTAATCATTAATTATGATATCAATTGTTGGAAGAATGTATAAAAATACAAAAACTTTTTTTATAAAGTGTGTGTTGTTTTGGTCTGCAGTAACAAAGAGAAACTATTGATTAAAAAAAATCGTGAACTTTTCTGACTCTGCTTGGGTCAGCTGATTGTTGTGATGTGTGAAGAGCAATTGAATTGCGCTGTGCCCTCTGGTGGACAAAATATACAACAACAAAACCCGTAACAGGGTTATGTATCCATTTACTCTCTTTGTTTGTTTTGAAATTGCACACTTTGTTAACACTTTTATACACTGTGTGTGTGTGTGTGTGTGTGTTAGATGACGAGGAGGCTCTTAACTCCATCATGCAGGACCTGGCAGCCCTGCGCTGCTGTTACCAGCTCAACAGCAGCACCAGCCACAAACCCAAAAGCCGGACCCCGAGCTACAGACAGGTACCTGTGATTAATTACTACACAGATATTACCCACACTTTATTAGCGGTATCAGACTACATCTTAGAATTAAGACAGTTAAATACAGTTAAAATCCTAAACTAATAACTAAACAAACAATTTCCATCTAATATTTGCAAAAAGTTTTTGAAAATTAAAGATGTAATGACATCACACATAGAAATTAGACACTACCCCAGGACTACTTTATCCTGATAAATGACTCTAGGTACTTAGCATTTTGCTTCATGTTAGTCTAGATATTGATAACTAAGTTAGCTAACAGTTGATGTTATTAAGATATATGAACCGCTCAGTAACTACCATCAATCCGACTTAATATGAGTAGATTGATTTTATATAATGTAATCAACTGTTTAATATAGAAGTTATTACAAACATTATTATGTAAAAAAAATTTAAATAAAATAAAAAAAAAAAAATACATTTTGCAGTTATCTACAGGCAACAGAATTACTGGAGTCATTTGTATTTATTTATTTATTTTTGAAAAAAGAGACAAAAATTCAGTTACCTCTCGCAAGTACTGTTTAATCACTGTTACTTTCACTGTGTAGTCTTGTCACACAGGACACTGCAATATAAGTGGCTTCCAAACCCACTGTACACAGACACCCATACACACACAAGTCCCACTGTGACACTTAGGAAGGAGGAAGCACAAATGATGAAAATCTGAAAGTGATGCGGAACAGAACGGTGTTCTACACAAATACAGGACCATCACAGTGTCATACAGGCCATTAGGAAACACCTCAGAACTGCCTAAAGTGGACAAGTTTGTACTGTGTAGGTGTGTAAATATGAAGCACATGAATGACATGAACAGAGTTACATTACCTTCTGTGGCTGATCCTTTCCTCTTTCTCTTTCATATTGCATGACCTCATCTCAGCAGCTACTTCCTCAGTCAAGAGCAGGGAGTCGAATAAAATGCAACACACAATTACGTGAATGAAGGGCTTTAATTTGTCTTCCATGATAAGGGGCATGTCATAGTGAGCTAATTAACTGCTAGCACTGAATTAGATTTAGCAAGAAAGACCTTTTTTTTAATATAAAGAAGTAGAAATACACCAGGTACTTACTACCAGGTGTTACTAACAACAACAAAAACAATAATAATAATAATTTTGATTATTATATAGTGCCTTTCACAGAACCCAAGGTTGCTTTGCACAAAAATGAATAAAGTCAAATATGAAAGACTTTCATGAAAAGGTGATATTTCAATAGTTTTTTCAAAAATGTCCCGAGACGGAGTGTTGTGGAACTCAGGGGGAGCGAGTTCCAGATAGCCGGGGCTGAAGGCTCTGTTTCCGAAAGACTGAAGTCTGGTGTTGGGAATACAGAGTAATCCCTTGTCTGTGGACCACAGGGTCCGGGACTGGGCGTAGGGAAGGAGAAGGTCTGATAAATACTAGTGAGGCAAGGACAAAAGGTATCGCAAAAGGTACGTGATGAGAAATATATAAAACAGAAAACTAGTAAAGAGTAAACAAGAAAGAGGTGGGATACAAGTGCAGAATACTGTAATAAAGACATAAAAGCAAATAAAATAAACACCAACTCTAATTACACCAATGTTGTGGACTGTCCATCTTCTCATCGCAACTCAGATTCGAACTTATGATTTCCAGGTTGATAGTCACGCACCTTTCTGATGTGCCAATCAGGAGCCACTGCCATGAATTTTTAAAAGGGCCCGATAATGACTGCAGCACGTGTAAAAATTTACATTCTAATCTAGAAAGAAATGAAGTATCCAAAAACATTCAGTTTAAAATAAAAAATAATTAGTCGACGGACGTAGATATTTCTCAAGATTTGCAAAGCTAAGCTGGAAAAATAATGAGTCATCTTTTGAGTTTTTTCTGAATCAAGAATTCTGATATGCTTAGCCCTTAATCATGGCAGGATCGATTCATGTTTTTTTTTTAAATATATATTTAATGTTCTTTTGTAGACTTCTTCTTTATCAGGGGTCTAAGCATCAGCCTGGAAGCCCTCATGTAATTTCTGTAATTATTATTATTAATATTATTATTATCATTATTGATACAGCAATTCTTTTTTACCTAATATGATAAAATCAGATAAAAAAGTCCCCTTCATCATCACTCCTCTTCATTACCACTCATACTCATCATCTTTCTCCTCCCTTTCAACACCCCTCTTTATCATCACTGCTCTTCCTCTCTATCACTCCTCTTCATCACCGCTCATGCTCTTCATTAGCCTCTTTTAGTGACATCACTTATTCTTTGTCTGTCCATCTCATTGTGATATCACTTCTTCCTCTTCAACAGTCCTCTTCATCATCCTCACTCCTCGTCCTCTCCATCCCTCCTCTTTATCTCCGCCGAGCTGATACTTGGACCCCTTGCAGCTATATATTTTTTATTTCTTAGGGGGATTTTTCCAGTGGTTTACATGACAGAATTTTATACTATTTATTAACTTCTGCTTTTTTTTTTTTCTTTTTTTTTTATGGTGCAACAGACATCTTCAGCACTTCATGAAGACATTACTAAATTAGGTTATATCTCAGAACAAAGCATATGAGACATGTCTTGAATGATTAAAACAAATCAAATGGGTAAGGATGCTTCGTGATAGTGGTCTCTGGGGTCTTTTTCCACTTCATGCTGTGTGATGTAAGCCTATAGTGTATTGTAGGTTAAGATGCTACTGAACAGAAGACTTGTGAGGTATTTTATGATCTGTGCTCTGTGTCATCCTGTACTACATTACATTATTTATACAATATCCTAAAGGTCCACTATATGTATGTAGATATAAAGAGGTCTCACTAAGCTTAGGTAAACACAGTGATTCACAGTTACATTTTATTATACACTGAAAACATACTTTTGAGTACTGTGTCCCATTTCTGCTAATAGATCCTTTAAACTCCTGCTAGTATACCACAGCAGTAGAGATATGTACTTCCTTTCTGCAAGCTTATTAATATCCCTTTTGCACAGAGTTTGTATTTAACAGTCTGTTTGCATCATAACATCTGATACTCTCAGCTCAGCATTCCCAGAAGCCTCTGCGCTATGTAGTGAATAGCCATTTTCAGTGCCATCGATATTCCACTGTGTTTAGTTATTTTTTATATGGATATTTTTTTGTAGGCAGTAATTATAAATTATGCAATAATTTATAAATTCAGCGACATCCACTGCGCCTAAGGCACATAAGTGTTTTTCATGAAACAAGAATCAAAAACAAAACACTAAAACAAAATTCTATTGTTTATTTCTTACTTTTTTTTTTTTTTTTTTTAAATCATGACGATCATGAGTGCACACATCAGCAGGTATCACTTTATCTCTCTTTTCGGAGCCTCTTGAATTTTTTTTTAAGTTTAAGTGTATACTACACAGAATCATAAAAAAAGATAACCAAAACTAAATTATTATAGTTTATAGTTCTATATTTTAACCATGAAAAAGGCAGGTGAGATGAGCCCCACGGTTTGAGCCGAACCGAGTGCTGCTTAGCTAACGCCGTCTGTTCGGCCAAAGTGAAGAAATGAAACAAAGTGAACCGGACTTGGTGAATTCATGTGTTTTAGAAGAGATTCATCTAAAACACAAGAACACAAATGTAGAGGAGATTTTTAGGGTTTATTTTTCCATTGCAAAGTGTGCTAATCATAACATCACCTCCTCAAAGTGCATGTTGGTTTCTAGAGTCATTCACGCAGAATCACGTTTTAATCCTGAGCTAGCTGACCTATCAGATTGTGTCGTAACAGTGTAGTATACATATTAATAGCCGTTATATATTTTCAAAGCCCATGGGCCTGTATGTGAACTGAAGCAATAAAGTGGATTCTGGGAAGGTTAAGTTGACCCCTTTAAACAGAAAACTAGCAACCAGTGTAAACAGAGCTCCATAAAATCTTCCAGGATGACCCTTTTGAATGCATTAGCCATCTTTGTATCAGTATTGATCATGTTTTGTTACCTAAAAATATAAAAAAGTAGTGTTTATGCCTTTATTGAAAATATATAATATAAAATAAAAATTATAAAATGTAAAACCAGAACAAGGGGGAAATCTTCCATTTTGTCCCTTTTTCTGCGCTCCTTCTTAGGTTACTGTGTGAGGTCAATAATGTTCACGTACTTTTCCTTGGAACAAATATACATCATTCCCTTCAGACTGTTTATTTCTTTCACTCATTCTGTCCTGCTTTTTTGTTTTTCAGGATTTGCGCGTGAAGCTGGAGCATGAGCGAGAGAAACGGTGAGTCAGAGCCCATTCATTTCTTTCCACACATCTTCACCAGGCAGGCAGGCACTGGCTTTTCCGGACTACAGGGGGGAAAATATGAGGGGGAAAACTGACGTTCTGCCAAAAAAAATGTTCCTAGAGCGCTTTGACATTTAGCTTTTTTCTTTGTGTTTTCACCGAACCAGCCCATTGTAGAGGGGAGAAGGAGCTGATATTTGAGCTCAATGACACATCCCAGATTAATTCTCAGAGGCCTGGAGTTCAGTCGTTCGCCCACACGTACAGCCGGTCTCATTTTCTCCCAAACGAAAAAAAGATGCCAAATGCAGAAACAACACGCTATGGAAAAAAGCAAAAAACATCCCTTAGGACTCATTTTATAATAAAACCACATCATAGACTGAAGTTTGGACATTTTTACATCCTGAAAAAAATGTCTTAAATTGGGGAAAATTGGACAGTGGATCAGAAACTATAGGACAAGTGCATGCTGGGAAGATCTTCACTGTAGACTGAAGGTTTCGCAAAAGCCTCAGTTTTCTTTCTCGAAACTTTTGGGATAAAACACACACACTGCACAGCGTGAGCTTACACTTATCTTCTCTAATTGGAAGAAAATGTTTTTGCCTTGCTGTTGATATTGATGTTCTTTCGTGAAACAGCCAGCTAGACAAAGACGAAGAATCTCCTCAAAAAAGGGACTAGTGCTGAGTTTACATAGGAATATAGATAGTGCCATGTATAATTATTGGCACCCTTTATATTATAATGTGTGGGGCTGGTTGTGTTGTGGTGCTGGGCCCATGATCAATAGGTCTAGAGTTTAAATCCCCGTTAGACCCTCACTTAACCACAAATGTGCCTTAGATCACCCAGCAGTATAAATGGGTACTAGTAAGCAATACGGGGAAGGTAACCTGCGATGGACTAGCGCCCCATCCAGTAGAAGTTGAACTCCTAGTCACTTCATGCTACAGAAGCCTGATGAGCCAGTGGGCTTGGGTGTAAAAAGCCCAACAGACTTTACTTTACCTTTGTATTATATTAATAATAATTATTATTATTATCATATTATCATTATCTGGGTGTCACCTCCACCACCTCATGCTTAAAACTCAGATGGTACAGTCCCTCAGTGTAAGGTGTGAATTGAGCGCAGACCACAGTGGCTCAACGCCAATAAATCTATATACTATATAGTATATAAAACTAACACTAAAGGAGTAAGAATGCAAAATTTGATGAGGATTGGTGAAGTCTTTCTTACGATATTACCTGGAATCACACGACCACCACCAACCAGCGAGGGGCGCGAGCAAGCACACGCCCCCTCCGTGACATGCGATGCTGTCACCCGCCTCTTTTCAAACTGCTGCGCTTGCGTATTTGGGGGCGGCCTAACACACTCGGAGGGAAAGCGCTACTTGCCCCCTCGTACGAATGAGCTCACAGACGCCTATAATTGGCTGGTGATCGCTGTGAGTGACAGAGAAGTGAGCGTATGCCATCCCGCCCTGCCGTGAGAGCTCAGCCAATTAGCTCCCATGGACTCACGGTCACAGATGGCTGTGGCATCAATCCGGAATCGAACTTGTGTTCTCCAGGTTGATAGTCGCGCACCTCGTCGATGCGCCACTCGGGAGAAAGTTTGAAGTAAGAATTGAACCAAAAAGATAAAATTTATGTGGGAAATAATGTACATATTATGTAGCTACAGAATTATTGGCACACAGGTGCAAGGGATTCTGTAGATGATCTTGATACTTTCGTATTGTACGTAATTTATCCAAAGGTTAGATCGCACAAGTGTTATTAAAGCAAGTATACTAAAGTTTGGCCTGGATTTTTGGGTGAGGTACAGTGCCATTCACCTCATATTTCCAGTACAGCACTAAAGAAGGAAATGTCAGGCAGCAAACATGTCTTGGCTGAAAGACTGTTTTTGAAGTCAGTGGAAAAACTGCTCAAGAAAAACAAAACAGTTTGACAACAAAACGTGAGAAAAAGTTTTTCTTTCAAGCCAGTGCTTTTTTTTTTTTTAGGATCTTTCCCTCCAAAACTTGGCACTGTAGCAGGATAGTTAGTGTTCTGGAAAGTTTCAGTGTTGAAGACGGTACTGTGACAATAGCACTCTGTTATCCAGTCGAGCCTCATCACTAGACTCTGCTGGTGTCAGCCCGGCAAGTGAAGTGCCCTAATTGGAACCACTCGAGGTTTTTCTTTCCTCCGTAAATGACTGAAGCGGTAGAACAGGAAGAAGGCGAGTGCCGCTCTCCGTGCCAGTCTCTACTTATCTAAGCACATCGAGGAAGGAAAGCCATCTCGTTCCGTACATCCTCTCATCTCTCTCCGAGCCATATTTTCCCCTGTGCTCTGTTTCTGGCCACAACTTCTCCCATGTCTTTTTCTGGACTTCAGACAAACCTTTGGACTCGTTTCTAGTACTAAGTATATCATCAGGAGAGGTAATATCCGATCAGCACAAAAAGGAACTGCCAGTGTACTGATCTCCCAGAATTCCTTGTGCCCGATCCACAGCTATTAAAGTAAAGAGTACAGGCATTTAATGTAGCAATGCCAAGATACAATCAGTAAACCGTAGCTAATTTGGCGGCGAGATTTTAAAGAATGTCCCAGTAGGGGAGACTTGGGGTTATTTAAAAGCAGCAGATAGCAGGAGATGTGTTGTGGGATATGTTGGACAAAGCAAAGATGAACTTTAGTAGTGCACAGGAAACCAGCTGCAGCCAAAACTGCTTTGCTTTTTTTTTTATAACTCTTTTCCTCTCAGGAAGCTCTATCTGCCTTTGTGTGAGCTCTGATTTGAAGAACACTGGTGTTGAAACAGAGCTCCGTTCCAACTGCTTGTGCCAAATGCACACAATCATTTTTCATGTTTACGTCCAGCCGAAGGTTTTTATCCAAAGTAGCAAACAAGTGAAGCAGAATCCAGTGCAAGAATAGAGCTGAGTGGTTAAAGGTCAAGGGAGTCCCTGGCAGTCCTGGGATTTGAACTCACGGCATTCTGGCTACTAGAGCAGGTCTTTAATAGCTGAGCAAGCACTTTTTTAATCAAATACACACAATTTGCACACAAATGGAGGATCTCTTTCTCTACCTCTTTATTCCGATTCCACAAGTACGCCATTGCACTGTTTCAGAGTGTATCACAGTAGTGTGTATCATACAGAATAAAGCAGGTGAACGTAAATCTTAACCCAGTGTTGCACTGATTTGTCCTTTGACCTTTATTTTCTGTGTCCTGTAGGATCATTCCCTTCCAGAGGCCACTGAAGTTCAGAGAGCTTCTGCAGAAAGTAACGGAGGCTTTTGGTCAGCACATGGACCTTTATTGCACTGATAGAGAGGTAAATAAAAAATGCCTCATGTAATGTATATTAAGTAAATACAGAAGTACTCAGCTTTTTTTAATCATCATGTTATCAGCACACAATACATTTTAAAAATGTACCGTATGAGTAACTCTCATGAATTTACTCTGAAATAGGATGTTCATAACTTCTTGCTTAACTGAGCTATTTCAAATCAATACTAGTTATATATTCAGAACGATAATCAATAGCTGAAGTTTTCAGGGGAGGGGGGCAACGGCAAACTTATACAGCTAACGATTCTAACACAAAACATACACCATTGAACTTTTTCTATCATTTTCATGTCTTTTATGTAAGCATTAAACACACACACAACACACCACAGCATAAACAGCAGCTATGTACGTCTACGAATGACTTTTTCTGATCCTCAATAAGACATGATCACTCTTGCAGTGACTAATTTAGCTCTAGCTCTGAGTATAATAGTTAATCCTAGCTCTGTTTTGGTTTATTGATGCTAGTTTGTATATATTGTTACATAGTAATATATTGAATTATTTAATGTGTGTGTGTGTGTGTGTGTGTGTGTGTGTGTGTGTGTGTGTGTGTGTGTTTATAGACACTTGTAGCTGTAAAGTGTCAGGAGGATTTGGACCGAGCTGTGTCGAGTTTGAGCTTCAGTTCAGGAACAAAGGGTGTGCTGAGAATCGTGCTGAAAACTCCTACTAACAACCATGTGAGTGTGGACACACACACACACACACACACACACTCACACACACTCACACACACACACCCATAGAGATTTTTAGGTCGATAAACCTGGAACTGTGTCATTTGGCCACTGATGTAGTGTTGTAGTTCACCAAAACTTGGTTGGTTTGAGTAGCTGGTTACTGATTTTCACATGCAGGATTAGTAGGACTGTACCTGCACACCTGCTCACTTGTGTGTGTGTGTGTGTGTGTGTGTGTGTGTGTGTGTGTGTGTGTGTGCGTGTGTGCATGTCTTTATATTTGTTTATCTGTTTCTCTTTGAGTCTCTCTGAGTTTCTCTGAGTCTGTCAATCTGTTCTGTTTGTCTCTGTCTGTCTGTATGTGTGTGTGTGTGTGTTTCTGTGTCTCTGTGTGTATATCTCTCACTTACTGGCTCTGCGTATGCATGCGTGAGTCTCTGTCCATCTGTGTGTCTGTCTGTTTGAGTGCATATGTCTCTCTGTGTGACTGTCTGTTTGTCTTTCTGTTTGTCTCCATGTGTGAATATCTCTCTCTCTCTCTCTTTCTCTCTCTGTTTTTTGCGTTTCTGTGTGTGTGTGTGTGTGTGTGTGTGTGTGTGTGTGTGTGTGTGTGTGTGTGTGTGTGCATGTTTCTCTGCGCATTTGTCCCTCTTTTTGTCCATTTCACTTTGTGTGTCTGTCTGTCTCAGTGTTTGTCTGTCTATCTCACTCTCTCTCTCTCTCTTTCTCTCTCTCTCTCTCTCTCTCTGTCTAGTTCCTGCAGGTGAACAGCAGAGATAAGCAGAGTGAGATGAGGTCGTCTCGGTCTCTGGGAGACCTGAAAGGTTCTTTGCTCAAAGGATCTGAACGAGTGCGCAAACACTCCACAGGTATAAAACACACACACACACACACACACACACGTACACACACGTACATACGTACACACACGTACACACACAGACAAGCTTTTTTTTCCAGCATCACTCAACAGGTTTATCATTCTCTGAGCACTGGAGATGGAGAGATAGAGTTTGTCATTTTTGCCGGTTTGAAGTTATCAGGGTAAGAGCGCCGCATTGACGTAATGCCAGCGCAAACAATCGAGGATTAACGACGGAAGATACAGCCATATTTGACTAATCCGTAATGCTTGCAACACTGTGAGAACCCACTAAAAATTCAGTGTAAATCTGTCATCTGTTTCAACTTCAGTCAAATGAAATAGCAAACAATCACAAAGAATTGCTTCATCTCCCTGGTGTTTTGCGCGAACATTTTCAGTCCAACGTCTGATAGACAGGATTATAGGATTTGCAAGCATTTGATTTGGACATGAATCAGCTTCGCGAAATTTCACAGGCAAGAAAAAAAAACCCACATACTGTGTTAGCATGAGTGTCTTCAGGGTTTTATTTGTAAAGTAAGAAGGTGTTCATGTTATTCAGGTTAAAATCTGTCACATCTAAAAAAAGCCTTGTGTTTTAAGCTCTTAAGTTATTTTGGACCAAATCAGAACATGTATCCCATGAGTCTCTGCACACGTCTCACTTAATTCTGTCCGTTGCACAATCGGATGTGTCTACTGTAGAGATGTAACTGGAATGTAAACCGACTAGTCAGGTGGGTGTGTGGGTGTGTGGAATGTTTGTAGAGGGACAGGATAAAGCTCACAGCAGAGTCCAACATTGTAATGAGACAGGGATAAAGAAAGTGCAGACAGTGGACAGATGATGGACAGATAGAGAAGGTGGGAGAGAGAGATCCTTTGGCCAGAAATGTCTATTGAACAACTTTCTCTGTCTTTATAGAGGAGTCTGAGTAACTTGATAAAAACTTCTCCTTCCTGAAGATGCTTTACTTATAGAAAAACAAACATATGGGTCTCATTTCAAAACACACATCGCATTGTGAAGGAAACATTCATTTACCATTAATGGAAGGATTTTTTCCTGTGAAAATACAAACCCCAACAATCCCCTATATGAACCCGAATCCAGTGCTACAAACATTGTAGACTATACTCGACTGCTAAATATCTGATCGGCAGAAACCAAACCATTACTAAATAAGAGCACGCGGAGAGCGCAAACCTCTACCAAGCAAAAATAAATCAATCAATAAATACACAGCACCCCCTGCTGTAATACCACACTTCCACAAAAAAATCTTCTAAAAAGTGTTAAGGAATCTTTAAAAATTCCCTGGATTCAGAATTTAATCCAGTCTTCATTACCCAAAGCTACACCTCTGGTAGAAATTTCAGAAAATCCGCGCGTACATTTTTGCGTAATCCTGCTAACGTACCCACACACACACACACCTCGCATGTAAAACATATCCTCTTTGATGGAAGTAAAAGTTATAAGTTGTACTAATACGTGTGATGTAGAACTAACTTATGCTGATGTGTGGATGGAATTAAATGTAAATGGATAAAAAGTATATGTTGCTCTTTAGTAAATTAGTAATACATTATTATTCTATTATTGTGGAATTAAAGAAGAGTGCTCAATGACATCACATTGTTATTGATTATTCTCCTATTGTGCGACATCCTGGAGTGGTTAAGAGTGCATGAGGCATAGTGATAGAAAGAGAAGTCATGCAGTCTGTTTTGCTGATATAAGAGTGCACAGGGTTTATCCCGGTAATTGGGGTGAAAAGGCGACATGACCATAAACACATTTCTGGCACTTTTTAATATGCACTTCTTAGCTCTCAATAAATAATAAGGTCTCCTGTGACCTTTCTTTTATTTCTCTTCCTGTCTGTCTGCCCACGTCTGCTCTCATCCTCCTGTATCTGCACTCCACTGTCTGTCCCTTATGTTATCTCTGAATTAAAGAAAACCTCTTTACACCTTGTTTTCTCTGATGTGATTTCCTTGTGCTCAAGATTAGTCCATTACACGACTTCTCAATTTTATTCTGTCCTCCTTTCTCTCTCTCTCTCTCTCTCTCTCTTTCTCTCTCTCTCTCTCTCTCTCACTCTCCCTCACTCTTTCTCTCTCTCTCTCTCCCTCTCTCTTTCTCCCCCTCTCTCTTTCTCTCTCTTGCATTTTCACATTCACTTTCTGCTTTATCTTTATATATTACACACTCTGGAGTTATTATTTAGATATTTTTGTGTGTATTTTTTTTGGTTATGTCTTTCCATTTCTTTCTCCCCCTCTTTTTCAGCTTTGCTTATTCCTTAATATTTATTCTCAAAAAGTTTTATCTCAAAAAAAATCTACATTCATTACATCATATTATCTGAAATTTAAAAAAAATCAAAATTCATTACATCATATCTAAAAATTTGTAAATAAAAAAAAATTCATTACATCATATTATCTAAATATTTTAAAAAATTCTAAATTCATTACCTGAAATTATATTATCTGAAAATAAAAAATATATAAATTCAATACATCATATTATCTGAAAATAAATTCAAAAATCATTACATTCAATTATCTAAAATAAAAAAAATAATCAAAATTCTTTACATTAAATTATCTAAAATAAAATTAAAAAACGTTTAAATTTCATTACATCATATTATCTGAATTTAAAAAAAATTCTAATTCGTTACATTATATTATTATATATTCTGCCAAATGCCGTTAATGTAATTGTGCTCTATTGCTGGTGATATGCTGTGACATGTTCGTTACATTACATTACTTTAAATAGCCTATGCTAAACACAAATTTATAAATAGCTAGGATATGCAAACAGTTCCATAAGGTAATGTTAATGTAATGAGATTTGTTCAGGCCAGCATCAGATATGTCACCATTTTATTTTCACAAAGTCAAATTTGAAGGCACTTCCCAGCACACATCTTTGACAGTTTATGTAGGCATGGACCACTATCGCTTTAAATGAAGCTTACTCGCTTTAACAAAAAGAACAATTAATAGAAGAAAAAAATGGCTGAAAACTCCATCAACAGCCCCACGCGCTACTTGGTCTTGGTATTTGGCGCTTCAGCGGCTTCTTGTGAAAAATCCTCCTCCACTCAGAAAAATCTGTTCACTGACCGCAATGCTGAATGCTTAATGTACGTACCGCTTACTTTAAAAAAATAAACTTGATCAAGAAGTGCCAGAATGAATGAAAGAATGTTGTTTTCAGATCATTTTTCATCTCTCTGTCGTTACCTTCAGCTCTTTTAATCCACAGTTATTATGTACCATAATAATGACACTAGGATTTTATTTAGGCTACAAGAGGATGCGGCGTTAATACAGAACTGTAAACTGGGTGATATATATAAAATTGTTACCAGAACACTGACTTAACCAAATCAACCATGGTCTCAAAAATTGTCTCATAACGTTGAAAAATCCTTAAAAAAATAAATATTCCTGGAATATGAGTTTGATCTGGATCACCTCCAAAATCTAATTGACCTTCCTTGTCCTAAGCCCCAACTTTGGTAGAAATTTTATGAAAATCTGTGTGTAAACATTTAAATAATCCAGTTTACAAACAAACACACAAATCACAGGTACGACAAAACCTCTTGGCAGAAGTAACGACGCTTAAAATCAACGAACATTGGAATTCACCCCAAACTGAATTCACTCCACCCTGTCTGTTAAAACACTTATTTGCCTCAAAGCTTTCCTTAGTGCAACTTTTTTTATAACTCAAGTTTTTATTGAACTTTTTCCAGGCTTGGTACACGGCAGATCCAACATTTTCCTCCATACAAACACAGAGATATGCAATCAAGAGTTACTTCTGGCAACAGACTTGGCATACTGGAAAAATAGACACATATATAAATAAAACCATATAAAATAAAATAAAATAAATAATAAACAAACAACATTACCCATATTCTCATCATGTTTCCACATACCTCATACCTTAATTTTACTGTGGTATAAAGCACCACAAAATCTCCCCTCCCGCAAATAATAAGACTGCTAGTCTGGATCATTGTTTACTTTTATATGGTCCCAGAACTTATCCCAACTTATCACCCCCATCATCACTCAGTCTACTAAGCATACATTCATAGAATGCAGTTTCAGTCATTGCACAGACCTATTCTTTCACTTGTGGTATCTTTGATGTTTTTCAGTGTTTAAGAATAACTCGGGACACACTGTTGTTGTACCCACCAGGATTACAGAAACGTTACATGTGGATATAATGGATAATTGAGATTTATCCCCCAGTATGCAGAGCTCTGGACTTGAGGAAATTTCTGTCCCCAGCCAGTTACTTAAAATAATTAGTATCTGGGTCTCGAAAGGCCTGATAAAGACACACTCCCATATACAATGGAGAAGGGTTCCAGCTTCCTTTTTGCATTTCCAACACAAATCATCCCCCTGTAGTTTCATCCTATACAATCTGGGTGGTGTGTAGTAATACCTATATAATACATTATACTGTGTACGTTTACCCCTTGCCTCTCTTACATATTTACCACAGTCAGCTACAATTATTGCCCATCTATCATCTTCAGTTTCTCTACCAAGGTCCTTCTGCCAAATCATTTTTAAGTGATTACAGTTGTTGTTAAAAGAAGAATTAGCAATTTACAAAACAGTGAAGCTTTTCATATAATCTGTCACCATGTTATCAGTAATATTATATGGTTTTGAGGTAAAACAGCTCCTTATTTGCAAAAATTTCCAAAAAATATCTTTTTTTACATTAAATTTCTGTAACAGCTTAACATATGATGAAAACACCCCTTCAACAAATAGATCATTAATAGTACTTAAACCACTAGAGTGCCACTCTTTTTAATACACAGGTTTCTTCCCAATACAGACATCAGCATTATACCACAATGATGAATATCTATGTGTAGGTTGAAACATTTTGTGTACTCTGGTCCAGCCATCCTTTGAATGTAAAAGTATTGGATTTGTAATGTTAGACCTTTTTTGTGATAATACTTCCATGGGTTAGAAGGGGAAGCATATCTCCCTTTCTACCTCCATCCAAGCTGCTTCCTTCTCTGCAACTTGCCAGTATCTTGCTATTTTAGCCATCTCAAAAGCTAAATAATGCAATCTGAAATCTGGGAGACCCAACCCTCCCTCCTCTTTATGTGCACATAACTTTCTCAATTTAACTCTTAACTCGTGTTTTTTTCCCACCACATAAAAAATATTTTATTACATCATCTATTTGCCTAAAAGTGGTAGATGGTATCTTAATTGGTAACATCATTGCCACATAGCTGAACTGTTTTCCCCCACAATGTTAGTTTTAGTTTTCCCCACTTATCAAGATTTGTTTTTATCTTTTGGAGCAAAGGATTAAAGTTTAGTGCCACAATTTTGTCTATATTCTCAGAAAGTTCAATGCCTAGATACTTCATTCCCTCTCATACCCATCTAAAATTAAACTTCTCCACCCTGGATGAAGTACATAGTCTGGAGAGAGGCATTGCCTCAGATTTGCTCCAATTGACGGAGTACCCCGAAAGTTCTGAAAAAGATTGTATAGTGTCCATCAGATGTGGTAGGGAGCTTAAAGGCTCGGATACTACTGCTAACATATCGTCAGTATATAATAATAATTTATGTTCATTGTCTCCTGCCCAGACTCCTCTTATCCCAGGGTGTGCTCTAACAGACACTGCCAGAACCTCTAAGAAAATTATGAACAACAATGGGCTCAATGAGCATCCCTGTGGTGTACCTCGGGTCAGATTAAAGAAGGGGGAGATTATTCCATTTGTCATCACAGCTGCCTTGGGTTCTTTATACAACATTCTTAGCCATTTAATAAAGTTAAATCACCCTTATTAGGTGCATATATGTTGCACAACACAAGAGGTGATGGAGAATGTTATTAATTTTGGTTCCTTGTAATAATCACATATTACCATGTACCTGCCTGGATTTAAACACATATAACAGAACCACAACATAACAATACGAACTGAACTTGCACTCAGAGTTGAAACAAAAGGTGTCTGGCAGCTATAACGCAACCAGTGTCCCGAGTGCTGAGCACCCCCTGCCACCAAAAAAAAACAAAAAAGAACAATGAAAACAAAAATATAACGCACAACTGGTCCGTGGGATTAACGCCACTCCCATGGTAGCCATCTCGTGTCGAGAGGCCTCTCCTTGGCCTGCACAGGTGTCCATTCAGTTCAATACGATGCACATAATCTTACATTGAGTGTGACAGCAACTCACCTCACTCCCTTTATCACAGTCCACAGTTCCTCCGGGTTGCTGCTTATTAATGACTTTCTCCGCCGCTTCAACAGTGTTGCAACTCATGTTTTTTCCTCTCCATTTGAAGTGAAGCGTTGCGGTGAAAGCCAGTGTGTATCTAATGTTAAGCTCATGTAGTTTACGTTTCACCGGTGTAAACGCTTTCCTCTTCTGCGCCAGCTCTCTAGACATGCCTGGGAACACAGATAGGTGACATTTTTCCCAGATAAATCCTCGCTTCTCTTTAGCTGCATTAATCACCTTATCCCTTGAAGATTGCCTCAGAAAACGGATCAGCACCGATCTTGGAGGCTGATCTGTGTTCGGCATTGGTGCTAGCTGTGTCTCTATCTCCATCTCCCCATTGATTTCCACACCGAGGCCTTCCACAAAAATATTTCGGACACAATCAAGCAGCGTCCCATTCGTACCAATAGTTTTCTTTAGTCCCAGTAGTCTAACATTATTTCGCCTGCTTTGGTTTTCAAGGGCTTGCACCCGTTTCCACAGCTGCTCCATCTGTTTATCTTTGCTCACCTTGGCGTTCAACCGCCGCTCCGACGTCTCCTCCAGGTGTACAATACATGCCTCGGCCTCGCCCAGCCTTTCCTGCATAGCCGCCACCGTGTTATTTAGCTCTGCCGTTGTTTGTTTAATAGACGAAATGTCGGTTGCAGCGCTCTGCAGCATATCATTCATCTTTGAAATTTCTGCAAACAACTTTTCCAGACTGTCCGTCATGATAGTGGGCGTACGGGAGGTGCCGGCAGCGGTAAAACTAAAAGTACTTCGATGTCGCCATATCTTCTAAGCTTTTTCTTGACCGAAAATATACAATTTGAGCAGTGCAAGTGCTCGGAGTGAGCGTTACCCTACTTAAATGTGCGCTTTTACATTAGTAACTAAAAAATTTGCAGGGCGAGAGCTCCTCTAACTTGCGACCATCTTAGATGCTGCACCCACATGACTCGCTCCTTAGTGCAACTTTAATTTCCGGCCCAGAAAAATGTAACCAAAAGCCTGCGATGAAGAAAACCAATAAAATCCATTGTCTGATCAATTTTACTGAAGTATCGCTTGTTATTAAAGGTCTTGACCTCTTTGTAAATATTATACACTGCACCTTTAAGAATATGTATGCTGGAAAACTGTTCAGTCTTTAGTGTTATTTTATTACATTCTCATTGAAAACCTTTCCATCGTAGCATGAATTTATCCAATGAATAAGTCCTCTCATCTTTTTTTTTCTTTTTTACCCCTGTACGGTTACATCTATCGATTCATGTTGAGTTCCTATTCGAATTTGTACCACCTGTCTCTTCGTCTTGGCTTCGTAACACCTATCTCTTCATCTCTGTCTTTTGTCTGCAGGCTCTCTGCACACAGGCAGGAGTTCCCCACCACCTGGCAGTGTTCCTGAGGAGCAACAGCAGATTGCGCGCCAGGGCTCGTACACCAGCATTCACAGTGAGGGGGAGTTCATCCCTGAAACGCCAGATCCAAACGTAAGCACCTCGACTAAATCTAAATCAATTTACTTCAGAGAATTTTAATTTATAAATGGTGAAATAAAGATTGTTTGGTAGAATTATCCAGAATTGTCCATCACATGCATTCAAATTCATTGAGCTGTTTTTCCCTGCAGGTCATGGACCCTTTCGGAAGTGCCGATGGTTCCCTGTCCAGCAGCTGCCAGTCCCTGGACCAAGCTTTGGACAGGTGAGAGAAAGGTCCCGTTTTTTTATTTATTTATTTTTTTTTCTCTCTGTGTGTGTATTGAATGCGGCTTCGTACAGAGGGAATAAATCAGGATGCTGCAGAGGCCGGACAGGAAGTTGCTCATGTTGCTGTGGCAACGTCAGTCTTATCTGGACTCCTGAGTTCCGGAGTGATCGCATGCTGCTTCTGTTCAGGGGGGAAAAAAACAACAAAGGAAAAAAGAGAGTGAGAGACAACAAGAGATGGAGAAAGTGGGGAAGGAAGCAGTTAGGTAGTAGAAAATGCACGCATTGAGAAGAAAACAGCATTTAATGAAATGAAAGCGATGCAGCAGGTAATGTGGTACAGATATAAGAACATAGAGAAAGAGAGAGAGAAACGAGGAGAAAGTGAGAGAGTGAAACCGTGCAACCTGCACTAGCCTTATCTGGCTTATGGCTTTCTGAACAATGTCAGGAAACGAGTGCATGGAAATTTCTTCCCTCTCTCCGTGTGTGTGTGTGTGTGTGTGTGTGTGTGTGTGTGTGTGTGTCCGGGGCCTCGTCCCGTGCGCCACTGACGTCATTACCCTGGAGCCAATAACAACGAGATCCAATCCACATCGCAAGCTGTGACCTTCTGCTCTGACCTTTTCCCAGTCCTTTAGAGCAATCACTTTCAGAATAAGGCAAACCAACCTGCCCTCAGGTCAGAAAAAAGAAATAAAACAGTATGGTCAGAATGCATGGTCAGAAGAGAGCAGGGATAAATAAAAGCACTTGAATTGTGTAAACCCCCGCCAAGCAAAAAAAAAAAACCCAGAAAGTAGGTCCTGGGTTCGAGTCCCAGGCGCGGGCGTTTCTGTGTGGAGTTTACATGTTCTCCCTGTGCTTGCGTGGGTTTTCTTCGGGTACTCCGGTTTCCAGCCACAGTCCATTTCATTGTTAATGCACAGTTAATTGGCTGTTCCAAATGTTCCCTAGGTGTGAGTGTGGATGTGTGTAAGTGTGCGTTTTCATGTAATTCGATGATTAATCAAAGAAATGACCAAATTAATTATATTCTCAATTATTACTTTTCGTGTGAGCTACGTGGAAGGTTCTGTGACGCGCTGATTTTCGCTCTGCAAGAAATAGTGTTTTTATTATTTGGTATACGAGTGCGCGCTCGGTCCTAGTACGTTATTACCTTTCACGTGAGCTATATATTGCTCTTGTTGTTATTATTAGACATTAGAAATTATTAGAGTTTACGGAAATTGTACTAAAATAAAGTAATATTACGATACTCATTACATTTATTTAGACAGGAACTATCCAACTGGCCTAACGCCTGGATCTAATTAGATCAAACTTTGCTGCTGATTTAGCCAGTACTACTTCAGTATTACGCAGTATTTACTTCTTCATCATCGCCCTAATGTTCACCCATCAGTGACTCGGTGGACAAAAGAGCTGGAAGTCTAAGGGTGCTAAGTCAGGTGAGTGGGCGGGATACGGCAGTGTGCGACACCTGAACAAAGCAATTGCTCCCCTTGTCCTGAAGTTCGAGTGAAGCCTGGCATTGTGGTGTTGAAGAACTTTATTCATCTTCACATTTGTTCTTACTCTCCGGACATGCTTAAGTTTTTTACTGGCCTGTTCCTACTGGCAAGAAATCGACAAGAATAACCCCCTGAGTATCCCAAATGACAGTCATGATTTTTCCAGCTAACTTTTCTCCCTTGGGGACGTTGGATGACGTGATTCCATTGATTGTCTTTTCGACTGAGGTTCATAATGATGAATATTCTATTTTCCCCCCCAGTTATGAGAAGCCCTTAAAAGAAGGTTTCGTCTCTTTCACTGAGTTCAAGGTGTTCAGTGTGGCCGTTAACCCTTTCAGTTCTGAGATTACTGCTGTTTGCTTCTGAAGGACTCAGTTATTCATATATCTGAAAAATAATTAAAGATAAAGAGTGCATGTGCCTTTACATCTGTTCCAAATTTATCATCATTTCATTGAGAGATGTGCCTCCTCTGATAAGAATTGCATTACGTTTTCGCTCACCCTCGTGTACAGGTTATTTATTTATTTATTTTGACTACAGTATTGTTTCCTCTACTAAACAAACTGTCTGATGATGTTGTATGACTTTTCTAGCCAAAGTATCAGAATCTTGAAAACTTCAATCTTTTGAACTCAGTAACTCAACGACTCCGTTCTTTTCCTTTCACAGTCCTCCGTTCTCCCAGAACAACCGCGACAACAATTACCTGAACCTCAACTACGACTATAAAGGTAAAGTCCAGATGTCAGTGGCTGCCATGTTTATTAGTGTTTGTTCATATATTCTTCTCTTGTTTGTATTTTCTATTCCTATTTTCTTTTTTTTATCTCTTTTCTCTTATTATCGCCTCTCGCTTTGTTTTCTTTCTTATTTTCAATAAGTCATGTATCACAAAACTTTCAGCATGTCTCAGTATACTCAAAATACAAACCGAGTTTGATTCCTGGATCAATAAAATTGTATTTTTGGTGTTGGATGTCATAGTGTGCCATTTTGGTTATTGTGTGGCTCCTGTGATTCGCCCTTACAAGTTACCAGACTGGCAGAGCAGTGAGACAGGAGGTACAAGACTCCTGAAAGGCCTGTAGAAGATCACACACTGCCTTACATGCCTATGCTATGTATCCAGCTATGTTTAGCTTTGTATTGCGTAGCAGGGTGTAGAGGAAGGGAAATCGTCAAAACTACAAACATTACACAGACAGAATTTTGGTGAAGCTGTGAATGGACCCAAGTAAACCGTATAAACTTTGTACACAACAACAGGTTCAGTAAATAGAATAAAGAATTTAGTAGACATCAGCACTAGCTGTTAGCCAAAACCATAGACATAAACACAAGAACGGACAAGACCGTCACATGACGTGCCTTTTGTGACCGCCATATCCACCACTGAAATTCGCCATTTCAATAATATGAGTGTTGAATGTTTTGTCTCAGCTTGCTCCAACAAGCGAAATATTATCTCTAAAGCTCAAGGAATAACATTGTAACTTTTGCGTCTACAGAATAACTTCATGGTTTATTATTTATTCTATTTTCCAGAAAAAAAATCTAAAGTCCAAAAACACATTTCTCAGTCCTGTAGCTTGTTTACATGTATAAAGCCTAATTTTCAAGTTTAACCAGTCTCTAGTAAGATGGCGGCCACTTTCAGCACGTTCTGAATACACGCGATATACCGAGTAGTGCCGGTCTTGTGTTTATGTCTATGGCCTAAACTTGCACAATGTCTTTGTACATCTGGGACTTTAAATTGACTGCTAAGTGAATTGTCTCTCATACTTAACTCTTGTTTTTTCCTCTTCTCTGTGTCTGTTTCTTTTTTTTCTTTTCTTTCCTTTTTCTCCCCCCCCTCTCTCTCTAGTTCTGTTTTCCTTTTTTTTACTCTCTTTATTTTCACTCCCCTTTCCTTCACTTATCTATTCAACCTCCCAGTCTCCTATTTTCAGGTTTTTTTTAATTCTTTTCTGTTTATTTTCTTCTCATTATACATGAGAATATGCAGACTGTTGTTCTTTCACCGGTGCTTTATATCAACTTATTATTATTCCAGCTACGTTTTCAGACATTAATAGGGCAAAAACTGTTGGGCCGATCAGATTGTTATTGGTATATGGATGTAAAGTATTGCTATGACTTTTTTGTCATCAATCTTCATCACTAGTTTGGAGATATTAATTACCTAATGACTTTTCTATGTATCTTTATATCTCGGAAACTGTTGGACTGATCAAAGTCAATTTCACATGTTATTGAAAACTGGTATTATATCCGCAGACGAAAATTTTACCAGAAAGATTTTAATTCTAGTTCTTTTTCTGTTTTCTTTCCATTCATCTTCTTCTCCCTCTTTCTGTTTTATCTATTCTTTTCTGTTCTCATTTCTCAATTTTTCTTTTTATCAGCTGATTGCCCCTTTCCTCTTCTTAGCTCATCTCTTTTTGTTTCTTCTCATTAAAGTTTTTCCCTTATGTCTTTTCGTCTCTTCATTTCTCATCGCATCTTTTCTCTTCTCATCTCTTCTTTTTTTCTTTCCTATCTCTTCTTATCTTTTTTTATCTCATGTTTTTCCTCTTTTCTTAACTTTTCCCTCATCATTTCCCCATTTTTATTACTTTCTCTTTTTGTCATTACTCTGGAACACACACCCCCAAGGTCTCCTTGAGAATAAGATCCTCCCAAACACAGGGACGCTTCCCTGTCACACACACACACACACACACACACACACACACACACACACACACACACACACACACACACACAAATACACAAAGTTCATTTCTCCAACTTAACTAATTGACCTCATCCGCACTGCTGGTCTGTACAAGAGCGAACCTCACCACATCTATCTCTTTCTCTCACACACACACACACACACACACACACACACACACTCACTCACACTCTTCACAGTCTGCCTCTGGTGTTTCAGTGAGTGTATCTCCATAGAGGCAGGCTGATTTGTTTATTTTGCCGTATGAGTCGATTTTTCCTCTCCTTCCTCCACTCTGAACACACACACACACACACACACACACACACACACACACACACACACGTTGCTGTGGGAGACACTGCTGAAAACACACTCTTCATACACTTGCCAGCTGCTTTCAATTGCTCTGAACCCGGAGCTAAGGCAGGCAGTGCAATCACACACACGCACACACACACACACACACACACACGTAATCCCTTTCTCTCTCTCTGTCTCTCTCTCTCTGCCTCTCTCTTTCTCTCTCTCTGCCTCTCTCTCTCTCTCTCTCTTTCCTCTTGGAACAGTACTCTTTACCATCACTGTATATAACTAAGGGCCCCCCCTTCCCCCCATCTTCAGTTGGCTATTCCATAATCCAAATACATCGAGACACAATATATCGACTCTGTTCAAATGCAGAATGTTTCTAATCTTTAAATGATGTTGTGTAATTTAAGTTCTTTATGTGATTCTTTGCTGTCCTAAACGTGTTTATTTTTGTGCTTGTTAGAGTAGTTTGCTACATGAACATGTTTTGTGTATACTGTTTTTGTGTATTGGCCGAGCTCTGAGTCTCACTGCTCCCCCTGCAGGCCGACATGGGAAGCATGGGACTTTCCCACGGCAGTTCCACTTAACCAATCGCAGCAAAGACTACGGAGACGGTAAGCTCCTTATTGCACTTTATTTATATCCTTTATAATGCAGCGCTGTGGAGTTCTGATCTCAGTTCTGATCTGATTTCTCCGAATGGGTTGATGAATTATTGTTATGTACCAGAAGCATTCTACTCGGCCTGCGTGTGCTCAGTCAGAGCTGAGTGTGTATTGTGCTCTCTTGAACATAACCTTGGCCGGTGCTGATTTGTTTTCCCCCTGAGGATAGCACACCTTGTGTATCAAAACACTGGTGTGTGCTCTTGATTTGTGTTTCCCCTAACTGTATCAAAACAGAAAGCCTAGAGCTGCTTCCTGTGTAAGGGACATGCTGGGGGGGAGGCAGAGACAGAGGTCGAGCTGGAGAGGAAGGAAAATCAGAGCTTAGAAAACGTCCAAGAGCAAAAAATACTCTTTAACACTGAACTAAGAAGTGCAGAGGACACGTCTCCTATTAGCAAGAGTGACAGTCACTGACAACATGCCTCCTTTCACTGCGACAGTACCTGAGGACATGCCCCCTTTACCTGAAAGTGACATGCATAGAAGCCACGCCTCTTTTCACTGAGAGTGACAGGCACAAAGGCCACACCTTCTTTCAATGAGCATGACAGGCAGAGTCCATGCCTCCTTGCACTGAGCGTAACAGTCACAGAGGCCACACCTCCTTCTACTGAAAGTCACTGACTGTCATTCAGATTGACACGCCTCTTAATACTGAGAGTAACAGGCGCAGAAGCCACACCTCTTTTCACTGAGAGTGAAGGCCACACCTTCTTTCTTTGAGCATGACGGGCACAGAGACCACTCCTTCTTGCACTCAGAGTAACAATCACCGAAGACACACCTCCTTTAAGTGAGAGTGACATACATAAAGTCTATGCCTCCTTTCTCTAAACATGATGGTCAATGAGGCCACACCTCTTTTCAAGTCATTAACTGAAGGAAGCCTAATTGAGAAGCTTAAAACATCAGTCAATTCATGTTTATATTAAAAACTTCTTAATTGTTTAGGTTGATTAATGAAATAATTTGTCCATTTGGTGTGTGTGTGTGTGTGTGTGTGTGTGTGTGTGTGTGTGTGTGTCAGGTCGCAGCACATTCCCACGCAGCTTCATGCCACAGGAGAACCTGTTCCAGCTGGTTCCATCGAGCCGCACTCGCAGCTACAATGGAGACAGCACACTGCCGTACAGTGGAGACCTGCACTCGCTCGGCTGGGGTGAAAAAAGCAGCCAGCGTAGTACTGCTAAATGTAAGCACACAGACACACACACACACACACACACACTTCTGGTTGTCACAACTGCTCATGGATGAAGTGAAAAATCAACACAAAATGGCAGTCGTGTATGTTTGTAGTTATTCTGTCAGCTTTGGAAGATTGTACGGTTCTGCTACCTCTCTCTCTCTCTCTCTTTCTCTCTCTCTCTCTCTAACACACACACACCATTTTCAGTTATAATAACAAACATTAATGTAAAATAAACATTTGCTTTTCCTTTTTTTCATACATTGACAGGGTTATGTGAAGTGTCTACTCAAGAGAGACACTGTTAGAACTACTGTTACCCAAAAAAGAAGGCTTCAATTGCAATTAATCAGAAAGTGATAGAGCATAACTGTCAAAAGATTAAAAGAGTAAAAGAAAATGAAGTGGTATAAAAGTACAATGGTTCAGTAGTTTGACTTCTTCAGCCGTAACTCGATTTGAAGCTCTTGACGTTGAGGTGATTCATGGCCTGTGAGAACAGAGAATAATTCATAGTCAGCAGGTCTGTTTTCTTTTATTTTTAAGGATGTAAATCAGTGTGAATGTACAAGTCTGGATAAGATTAATTTTAAGAATAATTTGTGGCTTGATGGTGTAGCCTGTGGGTCTGTGTGTGTGTGTGTGGAATGTTGCTACCGTGCTCACGTCAATGTGGTCTGTGTATGTGTGTGTAGCGCCACGGGCGCCGGTGAACTGGCGTCAGGGGAAGTTGCTGGGTCGTGGAGCCTTCGGCGAAGTTTACCTCTGCTATGATGCCGACACGGGCCGTGAGCTTGCCGTAAAACAGGTGCCCTTCGACCCTGATTGTCAGGAGACCAGCAAGGTAAACAGGACTAAAACCATCCACACACAGTTACTTTTGCGTTAGCCAGACCCATAGTCTTATATATAACGTATACGTGTGTGTGTGTGTGTGTGTGTGTGTGTGTGTGTGTATATATCCCTGATGAGTGGGCAACCACGAAACAGGCTTGTCGGGATAAAATTGTAGTACTGTTATTTTTTCCCACATACAAT
>JAOUQZ010000025.1:3923305-3946221 GCA_028564935.1 Neosilurus hyrtlii | reverse complement strand
TCTCTCTCTCTCTCTCTCTCTCTCTCTCTCTCTCTCTCTCTCTCTCTCTCTCTGTACTTACCAGGGCATCCAGTATATGTATTGGCCACATTTCCTAATTTAAACAACTATTTACAGAATAAAGTTAAAATCCAAACATTACAGTCTCCACCCTGTTGCATATTTATGAATGATTGTAATAAATAAACACAAAAAAGATGATTATATTGGAAATATTAGAAATCAACTCATGAGATATGTCTAGGGTGTTTTTATTCACACTTCATGAAACAAACCTGTTTTAAATTAAATAGCTTTGAAATAATGTAACTTTTAAAATATAAAAGTTAATATAACTAAAAGTGTCATTTTAGAAGCGGATGAGAACTCAGAGATATAGAGAGATTAGGAAGTGTCACGTTAAAAAAAATCTCACAGTGTAAGATATGCATTACAAAAATCCGAAACTGGACTGTGTCCACTTTTTACATTTTCTTAGTGTTGAAGTTGGACTGTTTCAGGTGCTTTTACTGAACATGGATTCGGTTGCGTGTTCACACTCACCTGTCCAGCTACTTTTTTAAATGGCTCATGATTCGGTGTTTTTCTACCGTCCATGTAATTCAAAATGTTGAACTCTTTCAGCTGGTACAACATGAACTCTCTTGTTTTCAGTCCAAAAATAAATGCGTCTAGACATAACTCCTCCATCTGTTTACCTCTGTTTACGTTACTTTTGTTAGTTCAGGTTCAAAGCTCGCGGCCAGTCCAATTTCAGTACGCTTAGTTGAGTGTAACATATTTACATGTGCGTCACAACTCTAGTTTTAGTTTGACTGACACAATAATTTGGCTTTCTTAAACGTCATGTTAGATGCACTGACTGAAAGTCCACCACTGTCCGGAAAGGATGCCATGTCTATTTATCCTTCTGTTCAGGTATTTGAACAATTTGCATGACTAGTAGACAGTGCAGACTTTAAAGAATAAAATGACTAATAGACAACCTGTGGTTTGCCTGAGATTAACTGAATGTGTAAAACCTGAAGTAACACCAAGGGGAAGGTGATGATCCAGCAAATGGACCATCTTGCTTTTGATTACAGTATTAAATGCTTGGCTTGTTCTGGTATCAAATCATTATTTACTTACATGTCGTATTCTGTCAGATAAAAAAGTTAAAGCCTAGAAATGGACATCTACTTCTTGATCAAATGTGAGAGCCTGTGTTACTGCCAAAACTGAAGGTCACAAAGCTTCCAGACTGCCAAAGGCACAAAGGCTTCATAGGTGAGCTTGCGGACACATTCCTTTTCTTAAACCTTAACACTGGATTTAATTATGAAACGGTATAATCAGTTCCAGTCAGCTCCAGACGTGCCCCACCAGATGCTTAAGTCGAAAGAAAAATACAGCAAAGGCATAGACCAAGGCCTTGACCTAAAACACTCTCTGACTCACACTTGCTGTCCATTCCCAGAACAGTGGAAGCAGCGGGTTTCCCCCACCCAGCCAGCTGATATTGACTTTGCACAAAAAGAAGCAGCAAGCAAGTGGCAGGGTGCCATCAGAGAAATGATCTTCTTTCCAAACTCCAACTTCTAGACTCTTTGTAAGAGGGCTCCTTTCTTTTTCTTTTTCATTTTTTTTTTTGGAGACCAGAATAACTCAGTACCACAAGCATAATTACTAGTGCAATGCCCTCCAGGAGGTCCTTTTGTCCTGCTTGTCTCCTACTTGTCAGTTGGTGAATAGGCAAGAATGTAGCATTAAGTATTGCTTTACCGGATCCCTGCAACCCAAAGTACAAGTATTGTAAAACCTGAGTACAGTGTATCCTTCACTTTGAGCCGAGGATTCAAGACTTAAAGCTGTTCTTAGATTACTAGAATTTTTCATGACTCTCCAGGTTGATAAAGACCACACCTAACAATCCTATATCCTTGGGCTGATGGGACCTTTTAAACTGTGCAGGCTGAGACTTGCAGGTTATCAGCCCAAACAAGGCAAAAAGTCAGGTTCAAGTTGGTACATTTAGGCTTTCCCTTTTAACTTTATATGAACTTTTAACACAGGACTGCACACCATAAAACCCGGCTATTAAATAATCAGGTTAATGAAGTACATGAAACTGCTGGATTCTGGTTCATTGAAACCTGTTTTAATGCACTGCACAGTTTCCTTAATGGTTTCATAAGGAATTATGTGAAGAATGAATTCAATAGGTTTGGAAAGACAAACTAGAAGGTACACTTAAAATTCCACCTTTAAATGATACATGATTGCTACAGTAGGTGTGTTGTCCCAAATTGGTGTGTCATAATTGATGACCATTAAAATTACTCTAAAAATGAAGCTCTAATGGTCTAATGCCACTGCTGGCTGGCTGCAGTATAATGTGTTCACTAATGTCTTTTATCAAGTATATCCTCGGAGCTTCAGTGGAGGAAGCCATCGCATTTACTGTAATATTTTTCTGCAGAGGTTCTGCCTCAAATATACAACATTATTTATACAACAGTATTTTTACTGTTGTCTATAATTCTAATCATTCAAGTAGCACTAAAAATAAGTATTCGAATAAAACAGAATCTCAGAAAACCTGCTCAAGTAGTGAGTAACATGTTTTGCAATTAATAAAATTATTGCATTACTGTATATTGTGTTGCATTCAGGCATGTTTTAAAGTGCACCTCAATTGTGACTAAGTGTCATAACCGGGCAAATGCAAAAATAACTGCTGTTAAATGCTGTTAAAGGAGAAGACAGCACTTGTTAAAGTTAATCTCATTCGAATATCAAGATTTATTTCTTTCAGTGTGCAAAATCTGAGGCCGATAGCTTCTGTTTTAAGGATTTTATGGGTAGTTATTTGAAAACTGAGTCTCAGAATGATGTCATTGAGGCCCAAGTTAACAGGTACAAGTGTAGGTGAGGTGTGAAGAGGTTCAGATTAAAATCATTACCTGTGTAGTGAGAAACTATATATACACCAGGATTAATATATTTAAGTACAAACTCCTGAAATACTGAAAGAAATTGTATTTGAAGCCAAACTTCTCCATGTTAACTAAAGCCTTGATAATGTCATCATTCTGAGACTCAGTTTTTAAGTATTCACCCATAAATTCTTTAAAATAGCAGCTAACTGTAAGATTTTGCACACAGATTTTATGATCGAGGGTTTTTTTTAAGATTAACTTTTAACAAGTGCTTCTCCATTACTTTTTAAGCATAAAAAAACATTTGATAGAATTCGTAAAGGAGAAGCTCAGATGCAATCTGCATTGTGCATGTGTGCACACTTTGTGTCCCAAACAAATAAAAAAAATTAAACCTAAAACTAAATAAAACACAAGATGGGAAGGTCTGATATTTAAAAATAAAACCATATTCCAATAACATATATTCTAAAAAAAGCTTCCAACTTAAATTTTCGTTACATTTCTTTTTACTTTCTTTTTCCTCATCATTTTTAAATCTCATTAATGACTATAACTTAAAATTCTAACTTTATCTCATTATTCTAAATTTTATCTTGAGGGCTTCCAAGTGGCACATTGACAAGGTGCATGACTATCAACCTGAAGTTCCGCAGGCATCCACGACCGAGAGTTCATGGGAGCTAATTGGCAATCCATGGGCTTCTGTGAGCTCCTTTATACAAAAGGGGCGATACCGTCTCCTTCTGAGTGTGTTAGGCCGCCACCAAATGCACATGCGCATCAGTTTGTAAAGAGGCGGGTGGCAGCATTGTATGTGGAGGCGTGCATGTTGGAGACATGCATGTTTATGCCCCTCCCTTGTGGTAGATGTGCGTGTTTATGCCCCTCCCTGGTGGTAGTTTTATGTAATAGGTAGGCAACACTCGACGGGCGGGAATGGGATATGACTAGAATTATGTTAGAAATAATGGTGAGGGGGCTTCTGTTTGGGTGATGGGGATTTTCATCACGTTTTTCCTCTTTTTGAACCTAAAGATTATGAGTTTGAGTTTGGGTCGACAAACTAGGCAGCGCATAATACGACTCATCATTTTTCAGACAAACAGGCTTGGTGCTCTGCCAGGGATGTAGGGTTTGTTCATCAAAACTATAACTGCCAACAACTACTCTTGGAAGTACAGGGGTTTTTAAAATATATTTTTTATGATTTTTTAAATTTTTATTTGCTCAAGTACACAACAGAGTAAATGTAATGTGTTACGACCCACGTCTGCTTGAAACCTGGTCTGAATTTCTTCCCTCGCAATGTCTCCACGGAGGATATTTACTTGGTAAGTGACAGTACTGTAGCAGTTAGGTGTTCCTGACTCTGACTCTTATCTCCTCTGCACAGATTCTGTCTTCAAATTTGTCAGCTCAAGGAAACAGTTTTTTCTGCTTATCTATAGAATAAAAATGCATGGAACTGTGGTGTCCATGTTGATTATACATATTTCTATTAGCAAGATTGAAATGGTATCAACAAAATCAGGTCTATATTAGAATATTAGAAACTACCTTTTAGTCAGTGATTGTCAGAGGTAAACAGTGTTCATTTCAAATTAATTCACATCAGATTATCAGCTCAGAATCCTTCTTACACTATTGTAAGGCGGGAAATCAAGAATGTTCAAATTTCATTTGTGCCCCCTGCATTCCAATATTTGATTTCTCTCGATTGCTTTCTGGTCATGTTTCCGCAAGTTCAGGTTGTACTGTTGCTCAGATTCCAGGTGTTCCCATTCCAATGCAAACACTACTACGATTGCATGATTTTGTCCTGCAAGGATTATATGCACACTTGAGAATCGATAATGCATGGTTTAATATCAGTGATTTTGTATGTAGGCCATAATGATACACCAGAATATAAAATGCTTTGCCTGTAAATTGATGTATCAGCAGTTAGTGTTGAGCCCCTGTGAAAGGAACACAATGCTTGGTTTTTGATTAGAGGGTTGCAGTTGCAGTGAGGTATTGATTAAATAGACAGCTTTAGCTGTTAAAAGATTGGAAGCTCAAATCCATCTAAACCACCAACAAACAGTAATGCCAAGTAGACAAATTCCTATTCAACAGGAAGCCCGATACCAATCTAGGGTTCAAGCAGGGGGGTGATTTGAGTGATAGTTTAGGCTGCAGAGTCAACATTATCTCAGCCGTCTCTCATGTCAGGCGTAATGACGCATGTTTTTAGTTATGCACCTACAAAGAGAAAGAGGGGAGCGAGATGGGGAAGCGACTCTATTTATATTGTCCACCAGTGCACTCTGGCCTATTTTTCTTTCAAGCTGTGATTTATTTATTTATTTCGTTGAAATTAAAGTGGTTGCTTAATTACTATCAACCAGATGCTATATTTTAGAAGTAGGGTCAACTTGTTAGATGTTTCAGTCTCAGTATGTACTCTACATTGTATGTGGCTCTGATGATAATAAAGATTAAGTTGACTTAAACTGTTGTAACTCTGAAGGTCTGGTGCTTAAAGTGAAATGAATGGCAGCCCTTCCAAAGTCTCCTGTTACACATGAACATATGCATATTTACATTATCAGGTGGTTTTTACTTACAGCTTTAAAATCTGTTTGATAGTTTCCATTAGCCGGTTTGTAAAGGCTGTTGTTTCACTCTTGCGAGAGTGTGAAAATAAGACAATAGGATATGAATCCCCTAGTTTATATAAGGGAAGTTATTGGCAAAAATAACAGTGTAAAGCTATTAAACTTAAGAAATCAAATCTAAACTGATCTGTACTTATGAATGAAATAAAATTGGGCACTAATACAAATCATACGCGGTTCCATTCACATACATCAAACAAGAGTCCGATCGCACATATGAAAGAAAAGAATACTGCGCCTTGTATTCATATGTAGATTAGTTCCATTTTACAGGGGGAAACACAGGATCATGTGACTTTTTGTCACTTTTCTCATTATAGTGTTGCCCTGCTGTGTGCGAAGTTATTGGTTATCTTGCCTTTTTTTTTTTTTTTTTTTCTAAATCATTTTAGCATTTTGTACACAAACATATTCATGAAACGTGTTTTCATAGAAACATGTATACTACACATGCAAGCTTTTATTAAGTTTGGGTTTAATTTCCTTTTAATCATTCATAAGTGTACAGTGCACCACAGAATCCTGACCTTTACCCTATGTATTGGAGAAGGCTTTAGGGAGTGGTTAGATTTTCCCATCATCAATTCAAGATATCTGTAAAAACGTTAACCCAATGGAATGGAAATAAATGTTATGATGCCATCAAAACTGTACCATAGCAAGTACATGTTATCAAGGGTAAAGGCGGTCCAATAAAATGTCATTTTTTGGGTAGGCAGGGTACGTAGATTCTTAACTGGTGTTGCTGTTCGATTAGCCCTGTTAGCCTAACAAAAACGTTTCTGGGTTTGACTCTCCCCATGCCTCCTTGGGTTTCCTCCAGGTGCTGTGGTTTCCTCCTACAATCCAAAGACATGTGAGTTAGGTCTTCTCATGTGTCTACTCTAAATGGCCTATGAATGGCTGTCTGTCTTTTTGTGTTAGCTATGTGCAAGACTGGAGCGCTGTCCAGGGTGTACCATGCCTCTCGTCTGAAGTCAGTTGGTACTGGCGCCAATGGATAAGTGGTATAGAAAACTAATGACTAAACTTGGAAACATTTTGATGGTATACTGGAAGCCTGGCCCTTATTTCCCCTGCTGTAAGGAGTAATTAAAAACTGAAGATTAGTATTAACCCGTACCCACCATCACATGTTATTAAATGTTAAAAATCTCCTGACTCAGGAATCAATCTACACTGGGAATATAATGAGTCATGTTTTATGCATGCAGGATCAGGATCTGCTAACATATTATGCATAGATTTACAGGCCAAATTAAGTCACGCTGCATGTAGCAATGATGCTGACTAATGCTCTTTATCCTTCTGTCTCCGCAGAAAGAGATTCAGGCCATGAGCCAGTGCCACCATCCTAATATCGTGTCATACTACACATCCTTTGTAGTCAAAGACGAGCTGTGGCTGGTGATGAAGCTTCTCAGCGGTGGTAAGTTGATCTTTTTGCTAGGGATGGGATATGATATCTATGTGCTTATTCGATTTGTATCGTGATTCTATAAATGTCCTGATAAAATAATAATATTTTTTCCCCGCTTTTTTAAATTGCAAATTTAAAACCTTGACAAATGTAAAAGATAGTTTGTTTATTGTTAATTCTTCACAAAGCAGATAATTAGTTCCTGGTGCTGTGCTGCCTGACAGTGTGTGAATATTTTGGTGTGCGCCACCCGTAGGTCTGTGGGGAACTTCAAACGTTTTACCCCCTCGACTTCAAACATAGAAATTAAAAATGAATAAGTACGTGAATTGTCAGACAAAAGAATTTCAGTACATAAATGAATTGAATTATTTCCACCATCTCTACTCTTTGGCATGTATTTTAATTTTTAATTTTTTGTTTGTTTGTTTGTTTGTTTGTTTTGTTTAAGCCCATGACTAGATCTCACCAATGTTGGTTCTTGGGGAAGTTTTTACCAAAGGAAAACATACGGGGGAAAAATTGCTCTGGAGCAAAACTGTGCCATCAGTGAAGTTTCAGATTCATCACTGGGTTGCAGTTTTGTCACACTGAAATGCAATTCAGCATTGCTAATAAAACAGGATTTAAGGATGCAATATGACTAGAGAGCAAGAGAGAGGAGTTATTGCAGCAAATCTCTAAAGTAGGAACAACTATATAATATGTACAAATATTGTACTAATTGACATTCCTCTAACCTTTGTTATCTGGTAAAGGTTTTGAAGGATGAAGTTTACAATAAAAGTGCACACCTAGCACTGAAATTTGGTCAGAATTTCCTTCTTTCATCCGTATCATCTTTAGCAAGCTTTTCTTTTCTTTTCTTTTTTTTTTTTATTCTGCTCTCGGTAGTGGAAGACAGAATAAAATGCCAGGGTAGTTAGGCATTGGACATCTAATGCTGTGGAAAAAAATTCTGACCAGTAATTTGTGATGATTTTGAGTACTACTGCACTCTCCTCACACGACAGACCTCGCTGTACATTTTCATTCCACGTCTCGTTAACAAGAACGAGCTAACCGATGCAAGTAATTTAATGCAGATGGTAATGAGAGCGATCTTGCGGGGGTGTGTAGTAGCGCTACATGAGTGTTAGTCTGGGTCTGCCAAGCGCACTCTCGCCGCGCTAATCACAGGGCTGAGGCAATAAACAGCACTGAAGCTCACTGCTGCAGCAGCCACACTTTCATCACAGTGCGAAATGACAGGAAAAAGGAAGATGTACTTATCCCAAGCAGATCGCTGGGCTGTGTTTATCATCGTCATGGTAGACCAGTAATTTAGAGAATTTTTATAGACAGAGTATGATGCTGCACTCTGTAACCCCACGGTCTCTATGGTGCAGACTGCAGAGCGGTTGATACGGTGAAGTCCTGATTTATCTGGTATCATCAGCAGACAGGAGGATTATAGGCTGCTGTGACAGGGAGATGGAGCGTGTTTCCCTGATGCAGACTTAAAATCACACTGTCTGGGTGAAGAGGCAGGCTTCTCTTCTCCCTCTCACAGTGAGTTACATGCTTGTACAGAATGCAGACTTTAGTTTTCAGCTTTTATTTCAGGTTGTGCATTCAAAAAGGCTCTAAAGCCACGCCTCCTTTACTATGACTAACCAACATTGAGAACTAATACCTCACACCAAGGCCACGCCCGTTGCAGTATGACTAACAGGTGCAGAGGTGCCACTTTAATTAAGAGATGGGAAAGAACAGTTACAGAGGCCATATTTTCTTTACTGGGCCTGACTGATAGACTGGCCACACCTCCTTTTATCTGGACTGACATATAAGATGACCACACCTTTTTTTATTTGCTCTAGGAGGCACAAAGGTCAAGCCTCCTTTGCCTTGGACTTACAAAGGTCATGCCCATTTTTACTGACACATGCAGCCACACCACCTTTCATTGAGACTGCCAAACACAAAGGATACACCTTTTTTTATGGAGACTGACAGGCGCAGAAGTCACGCCTCTTTTTATTGGGACTGACAGGCACAGAAGCCACGCCTCTTTTTACTTGTACTGAGAGGCATAGAAGCCACGCCTCTTTCACATGTAAATGACAAGCTCAGAAGACATGCCTCTTTTTCTGATACTGACAGGCAGAGAAGCCACGCCTCTTTCACTGGGTCTGACTGGATCTGAAACCACACCTCTTGCACTGGGTCTCAATGACCTAAAGGCACACCCTCCTTTCACTGAGAATGCCAGACACAAATGCTGTCTCCTTTTACTGATACTTACAATGACGCCCTGCCTCTTTTTAATAATAATATTAATAATAATAATAGTAATAATCAAGCAAAAGATATAAATACAAATTATATTTTTGCTATTAGTGCAGTGCTATTAAGCAGATAATAAAAGATTTCTTTTTTTTATACCCAAGAGTGTTGCATTTTTGTTATCACACAGCCGTTTAGCAATGATGCCCAGCGGGTGTTGCCCACTTGCTGTAAAGGGTCCCATAACTGCACGTGGCATTTTCCTCGTGCTTATAGCCTTTTACATGAAAACAGATGCTTGCTATTCATTCTTAACCCCTCCTTCATGGATACACTGGTCCTCCTCTCGTCATTGGCTTGGCATGACTCGCTGCTCTTTGGCCTAGTAGGCGTGTGTTAACGTGCCTCCAGTGCCAAATCGCAGCTTACAGGAAACCAGAAATGTCAGTTCCAACAACTTTCGGACAAAGAGCCCTTGCCTGCAGTGGAAGCTGTGTTAACTGCAGCGCAGACAGCGGGGTCTGCTTTTCTGTTCAACATGGCAAGAGAGGTGTCTGGGGAGAGCTCCGATTACGGCTATTTCCAAGAAACCCTGGAAAGAGCATAAGGACTTGAATCGAGCATGTGCTTCATGTTGCCAATGCAAATTCTCTGAAATGGGTAGTTATTTTAGATACAGCCTTCCTGCCAGCTCAGTGGAGGTAAAATATTTTTGTATGTACAGGATAATATCACAGTAGGATTTGGGTTTAAAATGTGCACGTTTTAATTTTTTATGATTATTTTTGACATTATGAATTTGTTGAATATTTACTTGAGTGGTTTGTCTTTGTGGGTGCATTCACACATTCAATTAAACAAATTAAATCCATTATTTAAAAAAGTAGAGGGATTAAACAGCAGCAGAGCTAGCCAGTTTCAGTTTATTTCACCAGACAGCTTGTCTTAATCCTGAGTCAGTCAGAACTCTGATGCAGGCTGAAATAAGTTTGTTACTGAGCAGACGGGAGATTACGAGGATCCTAAAACAGAGTACCAATAAAGATGTTCCTGTTGTTGACCTGAGCAAATTAAATAGTCTTTCCACTTGCATCAGCAGCAGCTGTTTCAGGGCCCTGATAAGATCTTGTGTCCCCTCCCCAGGAGGACGCTGAAGTTTTATTTCCTGCTTCTTTTGTTTTGTGTATGAATATCTCAGTTATCTCAGACCTTTGATTTGATAAAACAAGTACTGTTTTTTTTTTAAATCAAAATGATGGTTAAGGGAGCAGCACTGGGCAAGATTGTAAACCTTGCAATACTTGGAGATCTTCACAATACATGATGGGCATCATAATATTGACTTAAGCTCTTGAAAAACAGATCATGTTATAAGCATGCTGTTACATGCAACCGATTTTCTTGGAAGTTGTACTCCAAAATATTGACTAGAAGCTTAAGCTGTGGGGAAAAACCCTGACTCTTCTATTGCATTTACATTTATGGCATTTGCTAGATGCCCATTTTATAAAATTGAGCTGATGGTTAAGGGCCTTGCTCAAAGACACAACAGTGGCAGCCTGGTGGCACTGGGGCTTGAACCACCAATCTTTCGATCAGTAATCCCGAGTGTTAACCACTGAACCACCTCAACTCTTATCTTCATAACCACATTTTAACCATCTAAATACACTGAAAAAGCAAAGGTATTAGAAACTAATTAGAAACTAGCCAAACTAGCTGTAGGTTTTGATGATGGTCATGCAGAGACCCCTTGCTTTGAAACTGAACCTGTGGCCATGTTATAGATTTTATCAATTGGACACAAAGAACCAGACAAGAGGCTTTGTGGAATTCTGTCATACAAATTAAAGTATTTGCAGAATTCAGTCAAAATGCTTAATAACATTGTCCATGTTCATCTGGTGTTGGATTTAAGAAAATGGTCTTTTCATGCTCAAATGAGAACCTTTGGCCAAGTGGCAGTTCTTGCTCATAAATCAGAAAAGGCGAAGCTAATGAGCAGGGTTTGTACCTCCTAGGGCGTTTTTGTAAACCTATTTTTAAAAAATTAGTCATTATTCATCGAGAACCAAGATGTGCTGAGAATCATATTCTAATTGCACCACGGGGTTTGTACTCTTCAGATTGTTCCAGAAAGAAACAAACCATGAAGGGTCAGTGTTTTCCTTGAAATTTCACACAGATGTTACTTTTTTGCTCTAGGCTTAGCTCCTTTGTTATACACATCTTGCTCCTCCCAGACGTTGCTGTCTGCTCAAACCCGTCCTCTCTCTGCAGGCTCTGGCTCGTATTCAAGGTCCACTTCAGACAATCTTGTCACATCTAATGTTTTTGGCGTCTGCCCCACTAAAAGTCATGGGAAAATGCCATGAAGCCAGTAATGTAGTTTACCTTGGAGCATTTGTAGTATTAGGTGCTGTATGACTTTCTCTTAAAAAGAAGCTGGTTTTGTTGTTTTTCTGTATCTAAAGAAGACATGGCTTCTTGCAGTGTTTCACAGATAGATGCACGATAAATGGTGTGTTGTAGATTGCACCTCTGATGAAACTGTGGAATTTGTGTGCTTCCTACGTACATTCATGAGGTCAAGCTCTACACTTAACAGCAACGTCAAAAGGAAGAATTTGTCGAAATGATTGGTTACTGGCTAGGATGACATGATTCTCCAAGTAAAATGTAGGTAGCTAGTCATCGGTTTGTAGACTGGATGAGCCTAGCAGTTATGGGGTAAACAGGGACTATCAATTTAATGTGGGATCTTGTAGAAATGTCGGGCTGAATTACCATTTGGTGAGGTGAAGTGGGTGGGTACTGAGTTAAACTAATCCCAACTTAAAGTTTATACTGTTGAGGCAACTACTTATAGTAGTGTAGTGAGGGATACATTGACTGATACATATGGAAATATACAAGGTGATGCCAAAAATACTTTCCATATTTTATAAATAAATGGTTCAAGATAATCAAATTAATATTTGCATGAAACTTTGTTCATCACTGTTTGTACACATGATTAGGTGGTGCCAAGGTCCGTTGGCAGCCCAACCCCAAACCCCCTCAGTCAACAGCAAAGCATAATCAGGAGCAGAACATGTGTACACTGTCGTAGCATTCAATGCAAACAACTGTTCCATGATCGCTGCATAGAGGGCCTTTCGAAGACATTTAAGTACTCCACTAGGGATTCCTAGGCAACCAGAGCCAAGAATGTCTACTAGAGTCCAACCATCACCTGCAGTATACAACAATCTGAACTTCATATGTGGATGGCCATTAGCTCCTGGTATGTCCAAGATGTCACTTTGGGGCTCTTGAACAAGGTCCTTATCCCTTCAAGCTCTAGTTTGCCTTCTAGTTTGTCTTTCTTCCACTAGTGTAGGCTAGTGTAGTTCTGATTGATAGGGGGATTTTTTAAATTAATGTATGCAAACAAAGAGCTTTACTGGCACTAAGGTACATAACGACATGCAGATCTTAAGCAAAGATTATTTGTTAGTGCTTTTTTTACAAGGCAAGCCACCGACCTGCTTTTCCCACTGCCTGACAAGAAACTTTTCTTATGATGTTTGTGACATGGATGTTCTCTGCTCTTCAGGCTCGGTGCTGGATGTGATCAAACACGTCATCTCACGAGGGGAGCACAAAACCGGAGTGCTGGATGAGTCCAGTATAGCCACCATACTCAAAGAGGTTTTACAAGGACTTGAGTACTTGCACAAAAACGGCCAGATTCACAGGTAAGGAACTCACACAGTTAGCAGTCTCAAAGGATGTTCAATCTTTAGGAAGTCCTATCAATCTTTAGGAAGAACATAGACTTGGTTATTAGGTTTATACTGACCTTGTCACCAGGTCAATAGAACTAAAGTTGAAGGTATAGAGATTGCTTATACAGTGCACTGCTGAAAGGCATGCTATTCATTATCATTTCTTAAACTTGGTTTTGCAAGGATTGAGCTAATAAATGATTTTTAATCGACCTAGTGCTCACTGTTGTGGAAGCTTAATAACGCTTTGTGAAATGAACAGCTCTGAGTGTTATTCTGAGGCATGACAGTTTCAGTTCATGCAAGACTACACCTTTCAACTGGATAAATCAGTAGCCTTGGCATGCAGAACAAGCAGATTATTTGCTTTTTATTTATACACACATATATAGTACATCCTTGAAAAACCCATGACCTACAAACAACATACCAACCAGGGTATAGTCAGGCTGACAGTAGAAAATTTGCTTGTTTTAGAATCAAGATGGCTACGGTGTGTGGAAACCCATACAGAAAAATTGAATAGAATAAAGTGCAGTGCAAAACCTGTAATACTCCTGCTAGCTCAACATTCATGTTACATTATCTTGCAGTTTATATATATATATATATATATAATATATATATATATATATATATATATGAATTTATAAAATACAAACTAGACAAATATATTTTACTTGGGATGTAAGAACTGATAGCTGAAAGGTTTGCTGAAAAGTTTTTAAGCTCTTAGTCTGTATTCAATAACTTTGCTACCATGACGGAGGCAAACTATGAGTTTTTGTCTGCCATTTCAGTTAAAACATTATCCACTCAGGATAATCTCTGCTGTCCACATATAGCGAATCAAACAGATTGTGCTCAGAAAAAATAATATTGATCACAATGAAACTTTAGCTGTCTTTGTGGGATTTTTAATCAATTTGTTTGTAAAACATAACAAAGATGTGCCCCCCCAGTATGCAATTTTGGTGAGCCTCTGTGAGTCAGATTTTCTGTTGTATTGGTGGAGAAGACTGAAATCCACTGTTCCACCATTCATATTGTACATTCTGAGATGATTTTCTGCTCAGCACAGTTTTAAAAAGTGGTTTTAAACTAGAAGCTTCAAGAATTTACTTAATATAAATGCATACTTGCACTGACAGTTTGTTTTCTTACATCTAACATGTTATTGCCACCCACTGTTCTGCACTTGGTTTGATCCACAAAATTCTAATTAAAAACAGGAAGACTGTAGTAACTCTTTCCAACTGTGAGAAGTAGAAAAGCATCTGAGAGTTCACGATGCATCACACGCTTTTAGTGCCTTGGGTAATATTGCATAAGTAACTATGCCATTTTCGTGCTTGGAGACTTCATGTATATTCAGATGCTTGTCATACAGTAGGAAGTGTTGTCTCCTTTGGACTTTGTAAATTACTATTGCATGTATTGATTTATTTAATGGTGCTTGCAATATCAGCTCTGTGTATCATATTTCGTCAACCAAGATTGTACAAAAAACACTCATGACTTTAATTAGAGTACACACAGTAGAATTATTAAGGCTTGATTTATGAAGCATGGGGAGACCACATCTGGAAATGTAGCATGCTTGCAGACAAGTTTTATTTATTTGTTTATTTATCTTGAATCTTTGACATCTGTGAGCAATTCAGTTATAACCTAACAGCGTGCATGCGTTAAAATACTCATCCTCAATGCCTGTTATCACACTTTTTTACTGAACCACCTACTTCACGTCACCCATCCCTCAACCCCACCCAAACAACATCTAATTCAGCCTCCTTTATATTCCCTGCATATCAACATTCATTGCATTCTTTCCCTTTCTTGTTTTCCGGAGGCCAGTTAAAGCAGCTAGTGTCAACAATTCATGACTCGTTATCTTGGTTAAGTACCTGCACCGTACTAATTTGTAGCTCAGAATTATAACCAGAAAGCGGCTTTTTGTGACTTTGTCCAGGTGCATTAGGAATCATGTCGGAAAGAGAAAAAGGAAAAAGGTTGTGGAATTATTAAGACACTAAGTTTTGCTGAATTTAAAATGCTGTGAATGAGCATGTGAACTAATCCTGTCATTGAAGCATCTGCACTGCGACGAATACTACAGCTAGGTAAATTAGTTTAGAAGGTACTACACAGGAACTGATTTGGGATTTATCATGGGGTAATGAACATAATTCATTTAAGACATGTTCTCATTTCTGATTGGTGGAAAGCCATAAAATAATTCTTGGTATAGCATAGTTGCCATCGGATAAGTTGAGTGATTATTGGCCAATTGGCACACGAAACATAGGAGCATTACTGTCTACTTGAAAGATATTTTTGAATGAATGGTAAAATGGATATAGAATTCTGCTTTCATGTGATGTGGTGAATTTTTCAGTCAACGTATATTTCTTGCATATAATTCTGGCTTCAAGCGAATAATTCTATGTTTAATACTTTGCCTCTTTCAATAATTGCTTATTATCCAGCTTTTCAAACTCGGGATTATGTTTAAGCCTTAATGGCAGACATAAACTCGACGTTCGCCATTATTAATGATTCTGAAATCATAGAAAAGATATTGTTATGGAGCATGCATGACTATTATCATACTCTAAAAATGTAAAAATAAACAATTCAAATCTTGTTTTTGTTTGCTTTTCTTCTCTTCCCATGTAGTATACACTAAAACAATTATTCGCTTCATTCTTGGTGAATATTGTTGAAAATGGCCTTCACGTTCATTCTCGGGGACTATTCAGCAACATCCACCCACTGGAAATGAGCAATCATAAATTCTGATTGGCTAATCTACCACTAGGATATCAGCACATATACAATTAGTAGGTATGTTACCACAGGAAAAAAATAATCAATCATAACTCATGCTAAGCTAATCACAAACACTAGTCAACCAGCTCTTCCTTTCATTCTAAACTTATTCTATGAAAAGCAAAAAAATTTAGAATGCAAGTATTTAACAGTGAGAATTTTTATTTTTCATGGAGGAACAGGACTCGTGGAACAGACTCGTGCTAGGCTTAACTGGCTTGTCCGTTAAGTATTTGAGACTTGCTGGCTATATTAGTGCATATCAGTTTCAGGTTTGTGGAATAACTGTTCACTTTAGGAACATCTATATAACTCAATGTTTCTCAAAGGGTATCAATGTGCTAGGACATTGACATATCCCACTATTAGGGATAATAAATGCTAGGAGTGGCGTCTCGGGTGTCCTGGGTTTATTTTTGACTGACTCTGATGTCGTACGAGACCTTGATCTATTGGAGTTATGGTAAAAGCTGTGGAGTGTGGAAAAACTAAAACAACCGGTTGCAGGTTGTTCTCTTTAGAAGAAAACCACTGCCTTGAGTAAAAACAGTGTATAAAAGAACACGTCATTTGTCCGGTGTTTGCCCTCTAACCTGGATCATATGAGCGACAGCAAGGAGTGGTGCTCGAAAGTAGCTGTGGGAGCCAGAAGGGATCACATGATGTTCACTCATGATCGTGGAGAATGCAATTAGAGGCACTGACTCAAATCCGGCTGTAGCGTTATTTTTTTTCTATCCATAAATGTGCATAATGAGAGCAAGGGGTTTTTGCTACATGCTTGCCACAGCAGCAGGAGCTTCAAAGTGATCACCTTCTCTTTGGCTTCTAGCAGTTACCTGATGAGCTTCACACCTCAGGCATAGCAGCTTCACAAGTCACTCTAATTACCTGCATGCGGTTTGCAGCCTTATGCTGGGTTTTGTTGCTTCATCCTAAATGGATCATGTTAAACGACTCATGCAATCACTCGGGACAGGCCGAAGGTATGTCATGCCTCTCAAAGACTCCTAAAAACACGCGGCTTCTTCAGGTCCCACTGTGGCAGTGATTGAGTTGTGCTCTCTCAGTTTTATTCTGCACGACAATCTCCGAGTGTGGCATTAAAGCAAGGAGAGATCTATTGCTGAGTATAAATCTTGAAGACAGTTTAATTGTTACACCTGCACTTGAATCTTTAAATGAATGGACATTCATCTTTGTCTGCTAAAGATGCGATAATGCTTGCAGTTTATTTGGTACCTTTGACCATTTTCATAATGTTAGCTTAATATCGATACTTAAAAACTTCTACAGAAGGGACAGAAAAAGCAAATAAATCTCTGCACTTTCCACTGCCCAAATATATTTTTAGATTATTTACTCAACATAATAGTCAAGAAATGTTGTATTTTAGAAAACACCATTCATATTTTAGGTAGGAGACTGAATTATAGTATACTCTCTCCCACTCCCCTGCCGAACCGCTTAAACCTATTAGGATCGCGGGGAGGATGGTGCCTATCTCAGCCGACACTGGGAGAAGGCAGGGTACACTCTGAACAGCTTCCCAGACCATCACAGGGCCAACACACACAACCATTCACACTCCCATTCACACCTAGCGGCAATCTGGAACAGCTAATTAGCCTAAATTGTTTGTCTTTGGACTGTGGGAGGAAGACGGCATACCCAGAAGGAACACATGCATTCACATGGAAATCATGCACTCTACACACACAAAAATCCGGGACTCAAACCCAGGACCTTCTTGCTATGTAGGCGAACATGTGAACCACTATACCACATGCGACATGAGACTGAATAATATTTCTCAACCTGCACCTGAGTGGAGAGAAAATCAACATTACTGAAATTTTTATAAAAATTTTGTCTGGTTTAACCGGTGAAAAACACATCATTTTACTACACGATTAATAAATTACCCTAACCGTGGTGTAGTCATTCACTGGTGTGGATCACTAGTTACCATATAATTACCAATCACTTTTAGTTCTGTGTACATAAAATATTTTAAGTCAGTGTTGAACGGTAAAAAAAACAAACTGCGCTCTGAATTAATCCCTGATTTAAACTAAAGAATTGTCAGTTTATCACTGTACCTCATGATGGTAAAGCCCAGGCTTGAATTTTCAGGAGCACACAAACCTGTCTGACACCTTTAGATTACTTTTTTTTATTTTATTATTATTATTTTTTTATTATTATTATTATTTTTTAGAAGGGTTCTCGCTTCTGGTAAATAATAACAACGGGTCTCTGTGCTTCCATAGCAACCACCGTCCTCTTGAAAGCCTGGTGCTGCTGCTTTTATGGAACGAACCCTTAATTATGGTCTGCTTATTTTATGTGTGTGCCCTGTTTCAAATGCATTGTGCTGCTCTGGTGACCACATACGGTTAGGATGAAGCACACTAAGCTTAAAAGGTGGGCATTCAGCGTCATTTTACAGAGCAGTTAATGATGCATTCTTAATGAAGTATACCTCAAGGTTCTGATTTGGGTCCAAACAGAATTCTCTTAGTTATAGTAACTGTCTTAATATATTTTAGGCTGTACTAGTCTGTAACAACAAATAAGTGCACTCTCATGGCATGGTCTTGACTGAACTAGGAAACTGGTTTATTGGTAGCTTTATAATCTTGTGCTAGTCGTCGTGCCTGATTGGACGCCTGAAGTTAGCCTTATAGAAAGTGTGAGATTTTTTTGGCCAATGCTAAAGTGCTCTTGAGAAAAGACATTTTTGTACAAGAAGAGGCAGTGTGGCTTCTCTTTCCCTTTTAATTTAAAAATCCATCTTAACACACAAGTGTGGAAACTAGTTACAGTACATTTATGGCATTTGGTAGACACCCTCATCCAGAGTGACTTACATTCATCATTGCAGTACCAACTCTTCGTCCAACCATACGGCCAATCATGCATCCATCCAAACTTTCATCCCACCATCCATCTATTGTCTATGTCACTTGTCCATTGAGGGTTGTCAGTAAGCTGCAGCCAATCCCAGCAGACTTTATCTGAAAGGCAGGGTACTCCCTGGGCAGGTCGCCAAACTGGTGCAGGGCGGCAACCAGCCATTCACTTTCACACCTACAGGGAAATGTCCAGTTGACTAGATCTGCATGCCTGTCTATCGTTATAGGAAACCGATGTACCCAAAGGAAACCTGTTTAGACGCTTGGAGAGCATAGAACCTCCAACAGAAAGGCAATGATTAGCTTCAAGGTTCGAACCCAGGCCCTTCTTGCTGCTGTGAGGCGACAGTGCAAACCATTAAACCACCGTGCCCCCTTGTGGAAATGACCAGTTTTAAATTTAATGGAAAGCTCTGCCATGTGAACACGTTACAGATATGCGTGATGTGCTTAGCGGATCTGGTGCTATAATTATTTTTGGTCGTCAGTCTATTTTTATGTCCATGAGAAGCGATTACAGTCAGGTTTTGATTTGAGCTGCTCAAGAAAAGAGAAATGCTTCTGCCACGTTTCAGTGATGTTACACATCCCGATGATGAATAATCCAACACAGTAAACGGAGACAGTCAGTGTCGGACTGAATTTCTCCAGAATGCAGTGCAGTTGTGTGACGCAGAGGCTCGACTTGGCTAGTTTACTGATCTACGAGATGGAAAAGCAGAAGAAGAGAACGGCTGGGTGTTAAACTCATTAAACTGCACCGACAGGATCCAAAGATCTACGGTGGAGATGTTGATGCTGATATAGATGGAACAGTAAGAGTGTCTTCAGCAAGATGGACTGCTCCATTAGGCTGCGTAGAGCACACGCTTCCCCAGAGACCTTGTGGTGATGCACAACTATGTTTCACTAGACTTAATGCGCAGAGAGAGACAGAGAGAGAGAATGCATATGTTTTCATGTTATATAATCACTGCAGGGTTTACCACAGCAGGGTTTTGTACTGCAGTCCAGAGCAGTTATAGTGCTTATGCTGAACCTTAAGGCAAAATGATGAACGATTATTTTCACTGAAATCTATAGGTGTGTTTTTCTGTTCTCCTCTGTCACTCTTGTTTATTTGCACTGTTGTGGAGTCCTGAGTACTGTTACGCTGCATCACAGTGCTGGAAAAATGAGTGTATACATTCTTGTGCATGAACCTCACTCGAGTTGGTTCAGCTTGGTAGCTGCAGTTGGCTAAAGATAAGGTTATTTTTAATATTGTGGTTAATTACATAATTATATAGACAAATCTAATATATTGCTAATGTAAAGAATCCAAAATGGCCGACCAGGAATATAAAATGCATCATGATTGAAGACTAAAGTGTATTAATAAACCATAATTAAGATTGTCTGTTTATCTATTAGTGTATCTGTCTTAGCTATCCATCCATATACTTAAATCTTCCCAATACTTGCCTATCTGTGATTGTCTGTCTTTCTGTCTGTCTTTTTTATCCTTTTGTATCATATTGTATAGCCTGTCTGTCTCCTTATCTATCTGTTTATCTGCCTGTTTCTGTCTGTCTGCCTGTCTGTTCATCTGTCTCTGTTTTTCTCTCTTATCCTATTGTATCCTATTATTGTCTGTCTGCCTGCTTGCCTGTCTGACGTATGTGGAACCTTTAAGAGCTGGTTGTTCACCGATATGTTGCAGGTTTATCTAATATCAGTAGTACAAAAGCAATCACTTATTAGAGTTATTCTCTTTCTGTACTCCACTAGCCTCTAATTTGGCTCTTCAGATGTGGCTCTGTGTGTGTGTGTGTGTGTGTGTGTAATAAACACATTACATTTATGAGCCTCTGGAGAGCAGCATTGTAGGCCACTTGCACTCAGATTACCGGTTTTATGGTCAGGGTATGACTTGTCTCAGCGTGTTGAGAAAATATTTCCTGTGCTGCCCCCACTCGGACAGTAGGAGCAAGGAACTCCAACAGCATCTGAAAGGCTAATGTATTCATTTATCCGCCCCTTTCACTGCGCTGACCTTTGATTATCAGTTTGGAGTCCAACCTGCTTGACTGAAAGGAAGATAAATTTAATTACTGAGGGGAAATGGGATTATATAATATATGTTACAGTGTTCTCCAAGAAATAAGTGGTTGACTCTTTTTTTTTTTTTCTCTCTCTCCCACACTACCACTCACATCATCTGTAAAGAGTGATTATTTGAGTTACTGTAGCATTTCTGTCAGCTCTAACCTGTCTCGTCATTCCTTTATTAAACCCTTGGTCTCCAGTTAGAAATAAATCACCATGTTTCATCATTAGAGTGAACTGTTGGGATAACAATGGTAGCACACCATGAGGAGGTCTTAAATTAGGGGTAAATATTTGTTAGTGGAAGTAAATTAAACGGAATGTCAGTTTCATTTTGTAGATTCGTCAGTCAGTCTATACAATCAGATGTTTCAGCATTCTAGTTCTCATTATCTTCCTAAAATGATTGTTATCCTTTTGTCCTGAGGTGACCTCAAGCAGCAGGCTCGGTCGGGAGTCTGTCGCCATGACTACAGCTGGCAGCAGGACAGTCCAGTTTGGGTTATAGCGTCAGACACACACACAGCTGTCCTTGCCCACAGTGATGGACCCAATATTCATTTTTAGAGAGCACACAATGATTATGGACTGGGATCTCATTTTAGTTGCACTTTTCACTTAAAAGCAGTTAAACATTGTGAAACGTCACTCTTCTAAAATGCTGCGTCACTCTTTTAAAATGAAAACAATTCCACTTCTGTTGTGCATATACAGATTGCATAATGGACACTGTTTTTGTTTACTGCCTGGCCTGCTTGAGGAGTTTGTCTATTGTATGCAAGAGTTTCATTCCACCATAAAAATCCGGTCCCTCCCAAAAAGTGTGTGTGTTAAAGTGTGTGTATGTTTGTGTGTGTTGGCAGGGATCTGAAGGCTGGAAACATCCTGCTGGGTGAAGACGGCTCCGTTCAGATCGCAGGTTTGTAACACAGTGTGCACATTCCCATGATTCCACGTCACTCTATTTACTAATTGGGTGTTGCTCTGCAGTTTGTTTCACATCATTTAGCAGAGCTTAAAGCACTCTAGATTTGAATGATTTGTGCAGATCAAACACACACACGTCTTTGATAGTTGCTGTTTCTTTAGGAATTCAAGCTGTCATTTGTAAAAGTCCAGTAACAAACTTACTTACATGCAAATATCTGCATATGCAACTAACATGACTGAATTAACTATGACAGGAGTAACCCTTTAATGCTCAGCCATTTAAATGGAACTGCATGCTTAAATGTGTTTTTGTGCGTGTTCTGTAAATTAAATTCTGGTGGGTAAATTTTTTCAAAAACCGCCAGCATTTTATCAGTTGAAATTTACTTAAAAAGGCATCTGGTGATTAAAATGTTCCTGAGCCATGCAAGGCCATTGTTGATGTAGAGGCGACTGTTCTTGTCAACTTTTTAGAAAAAAGGGGGGAAAATGTTAACATTCTCTAATCAGAGGTGGGCGGTTAATATTCTGCAGGTCTCACCCTAGAGAGGCCATTTATGAAACCATGTTCATTTTCAAATATATAACTGATTAAGGATTACTTTAAAAAAGTTAATAATTAATGATAAATTCATAGCGAGTTTAAAGTCAATGTTTTTTTCATTAATGACCTAGAGACACATCAATCCAGGTTTCAATACAAGACATCCATATGTAAACATTCTCATATATTTATACATTATCCTATCATCACATGAACATTCATATTGCCAGTCAACTGAGTTTTGTGAGTATCACCATTTAGCAGAAATATCAGTGTTCCTCCAGAAATTAGCAGGTAGCTGCAGTGTTTTTACCAACAAGAATACATCAGTGAAGAGTCTAAGCTATTGGGCCGTGATCACAGAACCATCAAACGTTTTGTTGGAAATAGTCAAAAGGGTCGCAAGAAACGTGTCGAGAAAAAAGACGCAAATTAACCACCAAAGATTTAAGAAGACTCAAACATAAAGCTACCAGGAACCCATGATCCTCCAGTGCTCCATATTCCACAACTGCAACCTACCTGGAGTGTCAAGAAGTACGAAGTGTTCAGTTCTCAGAGA